>CAWUFW010023282.1:0-78602 GCA_963921515.1 Calotriton arnoldi
CAGCATCTGAGGGTGTCATGTGTTCAGTATTTGGCAATGGGATTTCCTACTTAGATTGGCAATTTCACATCTGTGGCTTCCACCCCTGCACATCTGTTGTGCCTGCCAAGGTTCTATTCGTCTACTTCCCTGACCGTGTGGCCATCTCCAGTGAACATGCAGGTTTGGGCATCAATGGGGAAGGACTCATCTGTGTTGTCAGTGCAACATTGCTATACAAGTGTGTTGGATCTGTGCTGATGATTCCGTTGGCACTTCCATGACCAGGCTGATGGGACGGGAGCCCTCATTTGGTGCTAATTGTTGATTGTGTGTCCCATTGCTGCCATGGTATGGTATCTGTTCACCTCACATCTGCAGTCTCCACAGGGTATCTGCATGTGTGTGCCCATTGGTGCAAATATGTGGGTCTGCATTCGGATGGTCACTTCTGTCATTGTGTCATTGATGATTGTTGACGGTGTCAGCCCCCATGGGTGTTGTTTGTCTGCACATGGCCAAAGTTATGTCTTATTTGCACTGCAGGATTTGGCTCCCCCAATTTATGTTGCAATGGGACACATACACTACTTTGCCACTGATGTGTTTGTTGTTCTGTGACCAGGAATCATCCATGCAGTTTGGCAGTTGCACCTCTTACTTTATCAACACTTACTTTTTGGTCACTGTGATGATGGGGGTTTGGACCCCATTGCCACAATGTTCAAAATGTGCTGCAGCTATGGACCCCACACTTGCCTTTTGGTCACTGTGATGATGGGGGTTTGGACCCCATTGCCACAATGGTCATGGCCTGCTTGCGTTGTGTGTGCCACACACATATTTGTGTGGCACATGTGCTAGGGGGTCACATTGTATGTTCGAAGTCATGTTCGGTGTTGTAGGCATTTGACACAGTCTACACACGCTTGTCATGGTGTTGGGGGGATGTCTTCTTCTTGCATTCCCTAGGTTGTGGTGTGCTGGTTGTGTCATGCATTGTCCATCCTATGGGTGGGGGTGGTAGTGGTGGTAGGCATCCTGCCCCCCCTGGGTGAGGGTGGTAGTAGTGGTAGGCATCCAGCCCCCCCTGGGTGAGGGTGGTAGTGGTGGTAGGCATCCTGCCCCCCCTGGCTAAGGGTGGTAGTAGTGGTAGGCATCCAGCCCCCTGGCTAAGGGTGGTGGTAGGCATCCTGCCCCCCTGGGTGAGGGTGGTAGTAGTGGTAGGCATCCTGCCCCCCTGGGTGAGGGTGGTAGTAGTGGTAGGCATCCTGCGCCCCTGGCTAAGGGTGGTAGTAGTGGTAGGCATCCTGCCCCCTGGCTAAGGGTGGTAGTAGTGGTAGGCATCCTGCCCCCTGGGTGAGGGTGGTAGTAGTGGTAGGCATCCTGCCCCCCTGGGTGAGGGTGGTAGTAGTGGTAGGCATCCTGCCCCCTGGCTAAGGGTGGTAGTAGTGGTAGGCATCCTGCACCCCCTGGCTAAGGGTGGTAGTAGTGGTAGGCATCCTGCCCCCCTGGGTGAGGGTGGTAGTAGTGGTAGGCATCCTGCCCCCCTGGGTGAGGGTGGTAGTAGTGGTAGGCATCCTGCCCCCCTGGCTAAGGGTGGTAGTAGTGGTAGGCATCCTGCCCCCTGGCTGAGGGTGGTAGTAGTGGTAGGCATCCTGCCCCCCTGGGTGAGGGTGGTAGTAGTGGTAGGCATCCTGCCCCCTGGGTGAGGGTGGTAGTAGTGGTAGGCATCCTGCCCCCCTGGGTGAGGGTGGTAGTAGTGGTAGGCATCCTGCCCCCCTGGCTAAGGGTGGTAGTAGTGGTAGGCATCCTGCCCCCCTGGCTAAGGGTGGTGGTAGGCATCCTGCCCCCCTGGGTGAGGGTGGTAGTAGTGGTAGGAATCCAGCCCACCCTGGGTGAGGGTGGTAGTAGTGGTAGGCATCCTGCCCCCCTGGCTAAGGGTGGTAGTAGTGGTAGGCATCCTGCCCCCCTGGGTGAGGGTGGTAGTAGTGGTAGGCATCCTGCCCCCCTGGGTGAGGGTGGTAGTAGTGGTAGGCATCCTGCCCCCCTGGCTAAGGGTGGTAGTAGTGGTAGGCATCCTGCCCCCCCTGGGTAGGGGTGGTGGTGCGCATTCAGGCCCCTGTGTGCATATGTGGCATTGGTGATGGGCATCCCGCCCCTATGGTGCTGCTGTTGCTGGTGTAAGTATATTCTGCATCCCTCTGTGTGTTTGTGATGTGTCGTGTACGTGTTGTATGTGTTTTGTGGTTGGTGTCTGGCTTACCTTCTGCGCCGTACGCGTCCGTTCCTGTTCCGGTAGTATATGTAGAATATTGGTATGATCGGGACGAAGGGATTCATGGTTGGTTCGTGTCGTTCGTCCTTCTCGTTGCTTCGCGTCGTCCTCGTCGCTCCGCATCGTCCTCGTCGCTTCGCCTCGTCCTCGTCGCTGCCGTGTTCGTCTCGGAGCCGTGGATCGTGTTGTGGCACGAATCGGAGCTTATGTGCGCCTCTCCCGGATGCTTTGACGTGCCGTGCGTAGCGACGGGTTCGGCGCGTACGGAAAGCGCATCGTACTTGTCCGGCCGGACGGGGCTGCATTTTTCCTTCCGTGCGACTCGATTCGGCATTTCCGGATTCGCCTCGGTCGGAGAACAGGACCTGGTTTGGGTGAGTACGGCTCGGCCGGATTCTTTGCTGTTGTGCGCATCGTACTTGCTCGTTCGGTGTGCTGTACGGATCGGTCGGGAAACAGGCTTTCGCATGCCTTTTTTCCCGACCGAATGGTGTTGGGTGCACCTCCGACCGAGATCGGAATCGGCCCCCGTATATACTGCTTGGCCTGTGGTCAAGCAAACAGTGAAGAAACTTGTTTTGTTACTTGGCTGCTAACTAAACAGCAGATGTTATGTACAATTTGGCCAGCAGCCATGCAAGTAGCAAATAAGCTCAATGATTTACCTTTGCTGCTGTTTAAATAGCAGGTAGCATGTACTATCCAGCTGGTTGCCTAGCAAATTGCAAAGAAGTTTCATTAAATAACTGGCTTCTGGCTAAAAAGCATACATGATGTACAGTTTGGCCATTGGCCTTGCAAATAGAAAAGAAACATCATAATTCACCTGGTGGCTGATACTATGGTCCCTATGACTGTATTCTGAAACGAAAAATGTTTTTTTTAAACTAGACCTTGATCCTTAAGGGAACCCGTGCTCCTTTTTAAAAAAAAAAAAAAAAAGCTTTCCGTTTTGTAAAACGTTCAGGGGAGAAGACAGTGTTCCTCCCACTTCTCCCCTCTGACACAGCCAAAATTATATCCTAAGGGAAAGGTATCCTAAGGGGACCCTTTCCCCTCTGCAAATTAGTTACCACCCCAATTTGGGGGTCAGTAGCTCATTAATGGTTTGTGCAGGCAATTGCAGTCATAAACTATTGATAAATTATTTTCCAAATTGGACACTGGAGGAGGGAAAGACCGTTTACAACCCCTTTTGCAATTCAGAAACACTTGCAAAAATCAATCTATGTGTTAAAAAAAAATTCAAATTCGTAAAAGGGCTTTTGTACATAATGATCAGCACTTCTGGGGTCACAAACCTTTGATTTTGCAACATATGTCATTAAATGCTAAAAATGGCTTAGATGCAGGCACTAACTCATAGGTCTAAAGGTCCAAAATGTTTGAATATTTTCTAGTTATTTTGACAGACATGGCACAAAATGTCACTCAATTACTCCATGAGACGAGATACAGCGAATTGGAGGCCCTTGCTGTTTTTCTGCAGCAAACCAGTGCATTCTCGAATGATTTATATTGGTACAGTTCAATTAAACACATCAGAGCTGTAAATGTTGTATCCCAGTGATATGGTGTAATCTGATATTTAGGGTGATCTTATCGAAATATAAACAATTGCTTGGGGCCCCCTAGGAAGTTACCAACACAGTATAATTGAGAGATTTAATTACAATCTCATGACAGAAGGAAGAAATACTATGGGACTGATTTAGAGTTTGAAAGGACACACAAGCAATCAAGGTGCAATCAACTGCTGGATGCTGCTGAAAACATAATGTGCAGAGAGATCAATGGCATGTGCAGGCCTGATCTAGTGGTTTGCGCCCCATCAGTGAGTAAGTCAATCAGAGATCCTGTAGCCAAATTCAGTCTTCTGGTAGGCACCTGTCTAGCTTTTAAAGCTGCTACACAGAGAGAGATAGTGAAAGAATGAGAATACATAATGGGTAACTGTTACACCTGACAGCCATAGGGTGGTCTCCCCCCCCCCAACTTTTTGCCTGCCTCCTCCACTTTTTCTGACTTTGTTTTTGCTGGCTTTAGACGTCTGTGCACTCTACTACTGCTAACCAGTGCAAAAGTGCTCATGCTCTCTCTCCTAAACATGGAAATATTGGCTCATCCCCAATTGGCATATTTAATTTATTTATATATTCCTAGTAAAGTACACCACCTTTCGCCCAGGGCCTGTAAATTAAATGTTGCTTGTGGGCCTACCGCTCTCATTGTGCCACCCAATTAGTTAGCCCTCTAACAATGACTCAAGCCTGACATTATAGAGCCTGTATGTGCAGTTTACACTGCCATTTCAACGTGGCAAGATAAACTTCATGCCAGGCATATCCATTTTACTTTTTATACATACGAGTCACCCCTAAGGTAGGCCCTGGACAACCAAGAGTGCAGTGTGAAATGTATTTTAAAGGTAGAGCATGTACTTTTAAAATTGGCATGTCCTGGTAGTGAACAGCTCTAAAATTTGATTTTTTACTACTGAAATGCCTAATTCTTCCATATGATAACATTGGGATTACCTTATTACATTTTTCAGTGGAATTCCCGATTGTGAAGAAATAGACCTTTCAAGTTTGGTGTCTCTGGAATCACAATTTAGAATCACAACTTATGGTGAAGTCGGATTTTCAATTGCAATTCTGAAAATGCCAGATGGCATTTTCTTACTTTAGCCATTTGGTGTCTGCTACCCATCTCTGATACATAACTGGGGAGGGTGACAGCTGGGCTTTGTGTATTACCCCTAGACAACTGCACCCAAATGGAGCTTAGGTGTGACTTGATGGGTCATCCTAGGAGAATAAGAGGGAGAAGTTGGACCCAGCCTCACTTATATCTGAATAGGCTGTGTCCTGTCTCTACACAAGGGCTGCTTAACCCCCTGTAATGAGTATGAAAAGGAGGACCTCTGCAAACTTCAAAGACGGGTATCCCACTTTAAAGGCACAACTGGGTATAAGTACTGGACCTCTGGTACCACCAATTCAGTACACTTCTGTAACCGTGAAGACTCTGCCAGGAAGAAGGACTACTGTGTTGCTGAAGGACTGCCACTCTGCTAGACTCTGCCACAACCACCGCTGCACAAGGTCTCCGTATCTCTGTCGATGGCATCCTCGACGATGATGCCGAATCTTGCATTGCAGCTTTTTGCTCATCCAAGCCGACGCATCACCACTGCTGCAAAGTTCTGGACCTGCGCTTCGGCTTGACTGGGTGGATCGACACAGATGCACAGCTTCAGCTGCACCCCGCATCTTTGACGTCAATGCAGCCAGGATCAAGGTACATTTGTTCAGCATGCCTCACTGGGCCCCTGTATCCAGCCTGTGCTCATTGGCCTGAACCTTTGACTTTGTCCCAGTCCAGCATGACCAGGTATCCCAAGTAAGCACTTATTGCTTGCAAGTACTATTTTACAGTTTATTGCTTAAAAATTCCTATTGCAAGTTCTACTTATTAGATTTTTGTTGTTTTGGTCTTTTTTTATTTAGTAACCTAAGTTCTATTTTTCTAACCTGGTGTAGAATATTTTTGTATGGTGTTTACACTGTTTTACTGCTTGAAGTGTTGCACAAATACTTTACAGATTGCCTCTAACTTAAGCCTGACTTCTCAGTGCCACACTACCAGAGGATGAGCACAGGTTAATTTACGGTTTGCCTGCTTTGTACCCTGCATAAAATTGTGGTTATGCCAGACTTTGGCTGATACTGTACTCAACCAACAACCCAATTTCTAACAGTAACTATATAATATGGGCCTATATTGCAATTGAGGTGTCTGATGACATTTAAAATCCAGGAGCTAAAGGTGAGCCTTACTGAAGGCGGAAGCCACAGAGATCATGGGACAACATAACAGTAATGTCTTCCTGCTCGTAGCAATAGCAGGAGTTCCTGGAAATCTTGCGAGAGACGAGCTCTCGGCTTCAAGTGACTTGTGACCATTGTCAGTGCGGTTCTGTGTTATTTGATGGGCCTTTTCAAAGGAAGTGTTTCTAAATGAGTGGTTCTCAATTCCTAGAACCCTGCTTTTGAGCATTTAAAGTGCATAAAGGTTATTCTCATCATCCAATGAAATGGATGGTTAAGACACTGAGTGATGTTTGGTTTCCTACACTGATTACTAGCAGCATTCATACCATGAGGGAAATCCTTGACCAGGGAGCTAATAATAGTATTTGTGCCTGTGTCATAAAATATTTCCATAATAAATGAATGAGGTACTTAATCATCTGTCTCTCCGCACGTTATTTTCCGTTATTTCTATTTCTGTATTTATATGACTAACCTAGGCATTGTCACCTGAAAAGTATTAATCATTTATAAAAAAAAAAAGAAATGTTTTCCTGCTTTGTTGTTTAGATGCACATGAACTTGTGTTTCCTCATTGTAAACTTGGATTTGGATTTAGGACCTGATTTAGAGTTTGACAGATGGGTAGTCCATCACAAAAGTGACAGATTTACTGTCCACATTATTGCAAGTGCATCAAGAGTGCATTATATTCTGCCCACTTTATTACAAGTGCATTAGGAGGTCGTTATCTCCTGCCCGCCTTATTACAAGTGCATTAGGAATGCATTGTCTCCTGCCCACTGTATTACACGTGCATTAGAAGTGCATTATTTCCTGCCCACCTTATTACAAGTGTATTAAGTGAATAATTTCCTGCCCGCCTTAATAAAAGTGCATTAGGAGCGCACTGTCTCCTGCCCACATTATTACAAATGTATTAGGAGTGCATTATCTCCACTCGCCTTATTGCAAGTGCATTAGGAGTGCATTTTCTCCTGCCCGCCTTATTATAAGTGCATTAGGAGTGCAATATCTCATGCCCACTGTTTTACACGTGCATTAGAAGTGCATTATCTCTGGCCCACCTTACTACAAGTGCCTTAGGAGTGCACTATCTCCTACCTACCTTATTAAAAGTGCATTTGGAGTATATTATATCCTAATGAAATTTTACTAAGGCGTATGGAAAATCCATCATGTTTGCGATGGATGCCTCATCCGCCAAACTCTAAATCAGGCCCTTAGTGACTAGCAATTATATGTGCCAGTGAGAATATGTGTAAGAAATTACCCTCTTTTTGCATGGTTGCCCCCACGTTTTGCTAAACTGATGATGTAATTTGACTGAGTGTGCCCTGGGTTCCTGCCAAACAGGTACCCAGGGCCTATGATCTTTTCCTAAACTGCATTAAAAACAAAACCCAATTGGCACTTTTTGGCCACAGGTTAGTCCCTTGTAAATGGTACCACAGGTACCAAGGGCACTGTGGCCAGGGAAGGCATCTAAGGGCTGCAGCACTTATTGTGTCACCTTTAGAGGCCCGGTACCTTTACACACACACACTGCCTTTGCAGGCTGCATGTTTTGGTGCAGGCCAAAGTGAAGGGTTCACACGGCACACATCCATGTGTGCCATGCCTACAACCCACTGCCCTGGCATAGATCAGCCACCCCTTTAGGTGGGTGTGATGGAGCAAGAACTCACAATGAGACTTGCTCGTAAGCAATCCTCTCACAGTATTAACTATTAATATTTGTAATGTCTATACTAACAAATGCACCCATGAACATTATACGAGTGAAGCTTGCCTATGTGTTTAAACTAACAAATAACGCTTGTCTAATCTAAAATGGGCGCTAAAGCGCGGGAACCTTATTGCGCATGTGTCAACCATATCACATGGTGTGACGTCTTTCTTTGCTTGGAGGGAAATCCTTGCTTCTGCGCAGTGTGTATTAAAATGGCTGCTTAATGTTTTCACGCGCTACAGCTTGCTCATATGTTGCAATTAAACTGTGGTATTCTAACGCTATTAATGCGGGATAGAATTTTAATTAAACGAGAATAGAGTAGACATAGTGGGTATACAGTGAAACCATTTATTTTGTGATTTTAATATTTTCTTCTTTGACTTTTATTAGTTCATAAATGGGCCTGGGTTGGTTGAACTGCAGCTCGAGAGACATTGGTTCTGCACATGCGCCCTGAGAAGCTGACCAGAGAATGCGATGAAGTCAACTTGGAAGCCCTCCAAGGTCGCAAAGCCTGGTTCACAAGTTCATCCAAAATGTACCTGCACTCGATACAAATGTATACAAAATGTATTGCGGAATCAATGGGAAACGGGTGGGAAATAAAGCAAATGTATTAATTATGATGGGCGGTATTTTAAAGACAATGGGCTTAAAGAAATTGAACTAAATTGATATGGTGTGAGGATCAACCCCCTGTCCCCGTCCAATCAGAAGTAGTGGGCCCATATTTTTGCAACATTAATGGGAGGTACATGGGCGTAGAAGGGTATAATAGATATAGAATTAGCTCATTAGTTAGAGATGCTAGCACAGACACATGGAGACCAGGCTTTGGCGCTCGACGAGCTGATCGATTGCAGACTGAACCGCTGTCCAGAGAGGTCCTGAGGTGGGGGCGGCGGATTCCATTAGAAGGAAGATTCGGGAGAATTCAAGGAGAAGCAAAGTATCAGAGAGGGGAACGACGCAGGCGTCGTTGATAGAGAGGTCACCTGTCCTGTCCTGAACCTGGAGGAGGTCTTTGCTCTTCATCCTTCCTGGGTCCTATCTTTCCAACTCCTTGGCCAAGGGGTTTGGTTTCTCGCACCTTTAGGTAAATATAAATGCAACTTTAGCTGTGCTGCTGTCTCTATCTTCTCCTTTCTGCGGGACCGTCATTGAATGAAAATTGATTATTAATATGCTTCATCCTTGATATACGATTAAGTATCATGTGGTTCTGTATTTTACTCTAAATCTTTAGATAAACATTTTAAAACTTCCTGACTTAATGATTATTTCAGGATTATGAATTGTAATGAATGTCACTCATTTTAAACTTCCCAATTAGCAAAGGGTCCATTGGTAAGTCATTACTCTTCAATCAGAAAGGTAATTGGTAGCAGGGATTTGATAAAGAGTACAACTGACCCACCAGCGGAAATTGCTAGTGTAGTATGAATGTATGGGCCCAAGTGAGTATTTGGTGTATGAATGTTTGTTGCTAGTAACCCGCTGGATCAGGTGCACTCTACCAGTGGTGATGGTACAGGTGCATGAGCCCCTGTAACCCTACAGTATCTAAGCCAATTCTTAGACATTGTAAGTGCAGTAATGCCATTAAGAGTATATGGTGCTGGGAGTTTGTCATTAAAAACTCCACAGCATCATAATGGCTCTACTGAAAACTGGGAAGTTTGGTATCAAACACTTCTCAGCACATTAAACCCACACTGATGCCAGTGTAGGATTTAATGAAAAATGCACTCAGAGGGCATCTTAGATATGCCCCCTGAAAATGAACCGAACATTAGTGTCCAGGCTGAGTGCCTGCTTGCCAGCTGCCACCACCAGACATGTTTCTGGAACCATGGGTCAAGAGCCTGCTGCTCTCGGGGGTCTGAAACAATGCACCTCCTGGGATGAGGTGCCAAGCCTCCCCCCAGGATGGGCAGGGTCCACAAAAGGAAAGCTTCAAAGGCTTGCCGCCTTTGTGAGCTACCCCAGACCTTTGCTGCTTCTAGCAACTGGCCCTCATCAGTTCTGCCCACACTTTAGGCGGGAGAATCGGTGGGAAAACCAAGTGAGGAAGGGAGGTGTGACCAACTTTGCCAACCCCACCCCTCAGGTGGGGGAAGCGAGGTGAAGCATAACTCTCAGTCCCTGTCTTTTTGCAGATGAGGGGACCCAGCCAACCAGAGTGAGGCATATGCCCCCCTTCCGCTGGAGGGTGGCATAATAGGGGGTGTACCCACCCCAAGGAAGGGACCCACTGGTCCCAACCTTTACCTACTTGTAATGCCCCTAAATCTAGTATTTAGGGTCAACCCTGAACCTTGCCTCCTCAGACAAGAATCGACAAGAAGAAGGACCAAAGAAGCCATGCTGAACTAAGTAGAGAAGGACGCCAGCTGACTTGGCCCCAGCCCTACTGGCCTGTCCCCATTTCGAACCTGCTCCAGCGAAATCCCAGTGTGTCCTGCAGCCAGCAACCTTGAGAACCCAGAGGACCTGCCATGCCTTCCAAACCAAAGACTTTGGGGTCGATTCCGATCTCGGCCGGAAGCGCACCTAACAGTATTCGTCTGGAAAAAATACAAGCCAAACGCGTGTTTCCCGACCGATTCGAACACTCGTCCGAACGAACAAGTACGATGCGCATAACAGCCCAGATTCCGAGCGAGCCGTACTCACCCATTTCAGCTCCTGTTCCCCGCCCGAGCCGGATCCGTAAACGCCGATTCGAGCCGCACGGAAGCAAATACACAGCACCTTCCGGCCGGACTAGTACGATGCGCATTCCGTACGCGCCGAACCCGTCGCTACGTCCGGCACGTTTGAGCATCCGGGAGAGCCGTACATAAGCTCCGATTCGCGCCACAAGAAGATCCACGGCTACGAGACGAACAAGCCAGCGACGAGTCGAAGACACGCGAAACCCTAACGAGACGACCCAAGCATGAATCCCATCGCGCAGATCCTACCAATACTCTACATCTATTACCGGGACCGGTACGGACGCGTACGGCGCAGACGGTAAGTCAAACACCAACAACACAAACAAACGACTTGTACCCGAAATATGTCACACACACATAGGGATGCACAAATGACGTACACTAGCAACAGCAGAACCATAGGGGTGGGATGGCCATCACCAATGCCATACACACCCATAGGGGGATGGATGCCTACCACTAACACCCCCCCTACTCAGGGGGGGCTGGATGCCTGCCACTACTACCATCCCCACCCTTAGGGGGATGGATGCCAACCACTACCACCACCCCTACTCAGGGGGGGCTGGATGCCTGTCACTACCATCAACCCTACTCAGGGGGGCCTGGATGCCTGTCACTACTACCATCCCTACTCTTGGGGGGATGGATGCCTACCACTACCACCACCCCTACTCAGGGGGGCCTGGATGCCTGTCACTACTACCATCCACACTCATAGGGGGATGGATGCCTACCACCACCACCACCCCTACTCAGGGGGGCCTGGATGCCTACCACTACCACCACCCCTACTCATGGGGGGCTGGATGCCTGCCACTACCACCACCCCTACTCATGGGGGCCTGGATGCCTGTCACTACTACCATCCCCACTCATGGGGGGATGGATGCCTACAACTACCACCACCCCTACTCAGGGGGGGCTGGATGCCTGCCACTACCACCACCCCTACTCATGGGGGCCTGGATGCCTGTCACTACAACCATCCCCACTTATGGGGGATGGATGCCTACCACTACCACCACCCCTACTCAGGGGGCTGGATGCCTGCCACTACCACCCCCCACTCATGGGGGCTGGATGCCTGTCACTACTACCATCCCCACTCATGGGGGGATGGATGCCTACCACTACCACCACCCTACTCAGGGGGCCTGGATGCCTGTCACTACTACCATCCCCACTCATAGGGGGATGGATGCCTACCACCACCACCACCCCTACTCAGGGGGCCTGGATGCCTACCACTACCACCACCCCTACTCAGGGGGCTGGATGCCTGCCACTACCACCACCCCTACTCATGGGGGCCTGGATGCCTGCCCCTACTACCATCCCCACTCATGGGGGATGGATGCCTACCACTACCACCAACCCTACTCAGGGGGCTGGATGTCTGCCACTACCACCACCCCTACTCATCAGGGCCTGGATGCCTGTAACTACTACCATCCCCACTCATGGGGGGATGGATGCCTACCACTACCACCACCCCTACTCAGGGGGGGCTGGATGCCTACCACTACCACCACCCCTACTCAGGGGGGGCTGTATGCCTGCCACTACCACCACCCCTACTCATGGGGGCCTGGATGCCTGTCACTACTACCATCCCCACTCATGGGGGGATGGATGCCTACCACTACCACCACCCCTACTCAGGGGGGGCTGGATGCCTGCCACTACCACCACCCCTACTCATGGGGGCCTGGATGCCTGTCACTACTACCATCCCCACTCATGGGGGGATGGATGCCTACCACCACCATCACCCCTACTCAGGGGGGGCTGGATGCCTGCCACTACCACCACCCATACTCAGGGGGGGCTGGATGCCTGCCACTACCACCACCCCTACTCATGGGGGCCTGGATGCCTGTCACTACTCCCATCCCCACTCATGGGGGGATGGATGCCTACCACTAACACCCCCCTACTCATGGGGGGCTGGATGCCTGCCACTACCACCACCCCTACTCATGGGGGCCTGGATGCCTGTCACTACTACCATCCCCACCCTTAGGGGGATGGATGCCTACCACTACCACCACCCCTAATCATAGGGGCCTGGATGCCTGTCACTACTACCATCCCCACTCATGGGGGATGGATGCCTACCACTACCACCACCCCTACTCAGGGGGGCTGAATGCCTGCCACTACCACCACCCCTACTCATGGGGGCCTGGATGCCTGTCACTACTACCATCCCCACTCATGGGGGATGGATGCCTACCACTACCACCACCCCTACTCAGGGGGCTGGATGCCTGCCACTACCACCACCCCTACTCATGGGGGCCTGGATGCCTGTCACTACTACCATCCCCACTCATGGGGAGATAGATGCCTACCACTACCACCACCCCTACTCAGGGGGGGCTGGATACCTGCCACTACCACCACCCCTACTCATGGGGGGCCTGGATGCCTGTCACTACTACCATCCCCACTCATGGGGGGATGGATGCCTACCACCACCCCTACTCAGGGGGGGCTGGATGCCTGCCACTACTACCATCCCCACCCTTAGGGGGATGGATGCCTACCACTACCACCACCCCTACTCATAGGGGCCTGGATGCCTGTCACTAATACCATCCCCACTCATGGGGTGATGGATGCCTACCACTACCACCACCCCTACTCATAGGGGCCTGGATGCCTATCACTAATACCATCCCCACTCATGGGGGGATGGATGCCTACCACTACCACCACCCCTACTCATAGGGGCCTGGATGCCTGTCACTACTACCATCCCCACTCATGGGGGGATGGATGCCTACAACTACCACCACCCCTACTCAGGGGGGGCTGGATGCCTGCCACTACCACCACCCCTACTCATGGGGGCCTGGATGCCTGTCACTACAACCATCCCCACTTATGGGGGATGGATGCCTACCACTACCACCACCCCTACTCAGGGGGGGCTGGATGCCTGCCACTACCACCCCCCCACTCATGGGGGGCTGGATGCCTGTCACTACTACCATCCCCACTCATGGGGGGATGGATGCCTACCACTACCACCACCCTACTCAGGGGGGCCTGGATGCCTGTCACTACTACCATCCCCACTCATAGGGGGATGGATGCCTACCACCACCACCACCCCTACTCAGGGGGGCCTGGATGCCTACCACTACCACCACCCCTACTCAGGGGGGGCTGGATGCCTGCCACTACCACCACCCCTACTCATGGGGGCCTGGATGCCTGCCCCTACTACCATCCCCACTCATGGGGGGATGGATGCCTACCACTACCACCAACCCTACTCAGGGGGGGCTGGATGTCTGCCACTACCACCACCCCTACTCATCAGGGCCTGGATGCCTGTAACTACTACCATCCCCACTCATGGGGGATGGATGCCTACCACTACCACCACCCCTACTCAGGGGGCTGGATGCCTACCACTACCACCACCCCTACTCAGGGGGCTGTATGCCTGCCACTACCACCACCCCTACTCATGGGGGCCTGGATGCCTGTCACTACTACCATCCCCACTCATGGGGGATGGATGCCTACCACTACCACCACCCCTACTCAGGGGGCTGGATGCCTGCCACTACCACCACCCCTACTCATGGGGGCCTGGATGCCTGTCACTACTACCATCCCCACTCATGGGGGATGGATGCCTACCACCACCATCACCCCTACTCAGGGGGGCTGGATGCCTGCCACTACCACCACCCATACTCAGGGGGCTGGATGCCTGCCACTACCACCACCCCTACTCATGGGGGCCTGGATGCCTGTCACTACTCCCATCCCCACTCATGGGGGATGGATGCCTACCACTAACACCCCCTACTCATGGGGGCTGGATGCCTGCCACTACCACCACCCCTACTCATGGGGGCCTGGATGCCTGTCACTACTACCATCCCCACCCTTAGGGGGATGGATGCCTACCACTACCACCACCCCTAATCATAGGGGCCTGGATGCCTGTCACTACTACCATCCCCACTCATGGGGGGATGGATGCCTACCACTACCACCACCCCTACTCAGGGGGGGGCTGAATGCCTGCCACTACCACCACCCCTACTCATGGGGGCCTGGATGCCTGTCACTACTACCATCCCCACTCATGGGGGGATGGATGCCTACCACTACCACCACCCCTACTCAGGGGGCTGGATGCCTGCCACTACCACCACCCCTACTCATGGGGGCCTGGATGCCTGTCACTACTACCATCCCCACTCATGGGGAGATAGATGCCTACCACTACCACCACCCCTACTCAGGGGGCTGGATACCTGCCACTACCACCACCCCTACTCATGGGGGCCTGGATGCCTGTCACTACTACCATCCCCACTCATGGGGGATGGATGCCTACCACCACCCCTACTCAGGGGGCTGGATGCCTGCCACTACTACCATCCCCACCCTTAGGGGGATGGATGCCTACCACTACCACCACCCCTACTCATAGGGGCCTGGATGCCTGTCACTAATACCATCCCCACTCATGGGGTGATGGATGCCTACCACTACCACCACCCCTACTCATAGGGGCCTGGATGCCTATCACTAATACCATCCCCACTCATGGGGGGATGGATGCCTACCACTACCACCACCCCTACTCATAGGGGCCTGGATGCCTGTCACTACTACCATCCCCACTCATGGGGGGATGGATGCCTACCACCACCATCACCCCTACTCAGGGGGGGCTGGATGCCTGCCACTACCACCACCCATACTCAGGGGGGGCTGGATGCCTGCCACTACCACCACCCCTACTCATGGGGGCCTGGATGCCTGTCACTACTACCATCCCCACTCATGGGGGAATGGATGCCTACCACTAACACCCCCCCTACTCATGGGGGGCTGGATGCCTGCCACTACCACCACCCCTACTCATGGGGGCCTGGATGCCTGTCACTACTACCATCCCCACCCTTAGGGGGATGGATGCCTACCACTACCACCACCCCTAATCATAGGGGCCTGGATGCCTGTCACTACTACCATCCCCACTCATGGGGGGAAGGATGCCTACCACTACCACCACCCCTACTCTGGGGGGGCTGAATGCCTGCCACTACCACCACCCCTACTCATGGGGGCCTGGATGCCTGTCACTACTACCATCCCCACTCATGGGGGGATGGATGCCTACCACTACCACCACCCCTACTCAGGGGGGCTGGATGCCTGCCACTACCACCACCCCTACTCATGGGGGCCTGGATGCCTGTCACTACTACCATCCCCACTCATGGGGAGATAGATGCCTACCACTACCACCACCCCTACTCAGGGGTGGCTGGATACCTGCCACTACCACCACCCCTACTCATGGGGGGCCTGGATGCCTGTCACTACTACCATCCCCACTCATGGGGGGATGGATGCCTACCAATACCACCACCCCTACTCAGGGGGGGCTGGATGCCTGCCACTACTACCATCCCCACCCTTAGGGGGATGGATGGCTACCACTACCACCACCCCTACTCATAGGGGCCTGGATGCCTGTCACTAATACCATCCCCACTCATGGGGGATGGATGCCTACCACTACCACCACCCCTACTCATAGGGGCCTGGATGCCTATCACTAATACCATCCCCACTCATGGGGGATGGATGCCTACCACTACCACCACCCCTACTCATAGGGGCCTGGATGCCTGTCACTACTACCATCCCCACTCATGGGGGTATGGATGCCTACCACTACCACCACCCCTACTCATAGGACGGGTAATGCATGACACAACCAGCATACTCCCACATAAGGAATGTCTGAAAATTACATCCCCCCCAACACCATGACAAGCGTGTGTAGTCTGTGTCAAATGCCTACAACACTGAACATGACATTGAACATACAATGTGACCCCCTATCACATGTGTCACACATAAATGTGTGTCGCCTCCACAATACAAGCCGACCATGGCCACTGTGGCAATGGGGTCGAATACCCCATCACCACAGTGACCAAAAGGTAAGTGTGGGGTCCATAGCTGATGCACATTTAGAACAGTGTGGCAATGGGGCCTAAAGCCCCATCACCACAGTGACCAAAAGGTAAGTGTGGGGTCCATAGCTGATGCACATTTTGAACAGTGTGGCAATGGGGCCCAAAGCCCCATCACCACAGTGACCAAAAGGTAAGTGTGGGGTCCATAGCTGATGCACATTTAGAACAGTGTGGCAATGGGGCCCAAAGCCCCATCACCACAGTGACCAAAAGGTAAGTGTAGGGTCCATAGCTGATGCACATTTTGAACAGTGTGGCAATGGGGCCCAAAGCCCCATCACCACAGTGACCAAAAGGTAAGTGTGGGGTCCATAGCTGATGCACATTTAGAACAGTGTGGCAATGGGGCCCAAAGCCCCATCACCACAGTGACCAAAAGGTAAGTGTGGGGTCCACAGCTGATGCACATTTTGAACAGTGTGGCAATGGGGCCCAAAGCCCCATCACCACAGTGACCAAAAGGTAAGTGTGGGGTCCATAGCTGATGCACATTTAGAACAGTGTGGCAATGGGGCCCAACGCCCCATCACCACAGTGACCAAAAGGTAAGTGTGGGGTCCATAGCTGATGCACATTTAGAACAGTGTGGCAATGGGGCCCAAAGCCCCATCACCACAGTGGCCAAAAGGTAAGTGTGGGGTCCATAGCTGATGCACATTTTGAACAGTGTGGCAATGGGGCCCAAAGCCCCATCACCACAGTGATCAAAAGGTAAGTGTAGTCATGGCAAAAGCTGCCAAAGCCAAACTGCATGGATGATTCCTGGTCACACAACAACAAACACATCAGTGGCATAGTAGTGCTTGTGTCCCATAGCAACATAGATTGGGTGAGGCAAACAGTGCAGTGTCAATGAAACATTGTTTTGGCCATGTGCATACAAACATCACCCATGGGGGCCCACATTGTCAACATTCACAAATAACACAATGACAGAAGTGACCATCATAATGCTGACCCACATATCTGCACCAATGGACATACAAATGTAGATATCCTGTGGAGACTGTAGATGTCAGGTGAACAAATACCATACCATGGCATCAATGGGACATACAAACCATGATTATTGTGCTGACTGATGACCTAGGAGTCCCAGGGACAGCAGGGGAAAGCCACCAAACAACATACAGCCAATGGCACACTCAAGATATGCCAATGCAGTGGTGCAAATGCACAAACACAAACAGGCAGACTCACACTGCATATCAAACACAACAGGTGATGGGGGTGTGTGCCAGTGTCCCCAGGCAACCACACAACACATGAGGAGGCCTGAATTCCAATTACACAGATGTGTATACAGTGCCATACAAAAGTAACTCATGGATCGGATTCCCCTATGTGGGCAAACAGGCATTGTTAGATGAGAGGGAGCCCAAATTACACATGTCACACAAGCTTGTAGGAACAGCAACTAACACAGCAAGAGACAGACCCACCACAGCACTACCCCCAGGGACCCCACATTGTGGTGACACTAGCCTGCATGATAATCCCACTGTGATGACAAAGGTAGATGTCATTCACACTGTGAACCACAGCCATGTGTCCTGAGCAACAAACTACCATCACACCTACACAAGCACAAATCAATCAGCACGGCCTGCCAGCCAAGGCCAATATGGAGGTAGGGGTCTAGCCGTGCAACAACTCACATTTGCACACACTCAACACCACACACCCTGATCTCCACCAATGTGCAGCAGTGAAGCTCAAATGGACTGGTGACATTGCACATGCACCCATGACAATCCCAGGGGTGGTGGTGGGAACTAAGGTGCAGAAACCCATCACACATGGCCAGTCAACAAGACTTGTCAATGTCTGACACACTGCACAGTACGCCGTACATGGGCATGACGTGAAATCCACCACAATCAATGGGATCCTGGCCATAGTCACACACCAATGAAGAAGCCAAGGTGACACACAAAGAACACACGTACACAACTTCCAACATTGCAGCTCTGACCCTGAGGAGTGGCAGCAGTCACACACACAACGTGTCACAATCACTGAAAGCTACCACAAACTGTAAATTACATGACTTGTGTAACCAACAAGTGCCAAGTGGAATCCTGAATGTGTCCCATCTGCGTTTGCCCACATCCCCAGCCCTGACAACAAAGACAACCTGGGATGACAACCTGATGAACATTAGTTTGCCATGCACCCACATCCCGGAGAAACCAGGTCCAAGATGCTGGATGAACACAGAACAACTCAGCAAGCATCACAAACAGGAACATCCGTAGGGACACAGCCTGTGTAGGAAAAGGGAAGGGAACATGCACAGACATGCTTACACAACACATAACACGGGCCCAGGCAATGTCACGGGATTACACACTGCTATTAGGAAACTCCACCCCTGTGGAAGGTCCGCTGTGCCAAACCTTGTCTGTGCACGACTCAAACATGTCAGCAGAACACTCCGTCAGTGAGTCAACAACTACAACATACTGAAGGCTCTGCTCACATCAGCCTGGGTACGGGAGTGTCACGTCAGTCATCTGCATACACCCAAACCACGTGTCAAGCAAGTTGCACTGTATACACAGATGAGTCCTTCAACATTGATGTGCTAAACTACATGTCCAGTGGAGATGGGCACACAGTCAGGGAAATAGAAACATTGAACAGTGGTAAGCCCACCAGATGTGCATCAGTGTAAGACAAAGATGTTAATTTACAAATGCAAAACGTACATCCCTGTGTCAAATGCTGAACATTACACCCTCAGACTGCAGCAAAGGATGCCATAGATCCAGACTACAACAGGACACATATCCCATGGACCACATGGAGTCCATCACAGCAACACTTCATTTTCCTGATCTGAACACTATTACAACTGCAAATGCATGATGATACTCATCTACATCATGTACATCAAAAGAAAAACCACAAGTAAACAAAAAGAGGCTTTATTCAGCAAATATCAATCAAAAATCTGAAGTCCAAAAGAAACTAAGGCCAATGGCCAGTCCAAATACACAGTCCCAACAGGGTGATATGTGACAACTTGTCACCCATTGCTTGCCTGCACTGGTATGGACAGGGGACATCCCCCTTGGAGGGGCATACAAGGGGCAGGCCAGGCACCACAGGGACAGGATATGGGGATGCCAGAGTGAGGCAGTGAAGGGGTGGTGGGTGCAGGAGTGTCACCGGCAACTGCAGTGGAGGTGTCTGACTCAGGGGGGGCCGGCACCACTGTAGGGCCCAAGTCAGATGGTGTGGGTGCTGCAACCACTGCAGTGGGCTGGTCTGATGTAGTGGACTGGGTCCCCACTGCAGTGCCCGAGTCAGACGGGGTGGTTGTGGACTCCACTGCAGTGCATGACTCCAAGGGAGTGGAAGGGGGGCAGATAAGGTGGGCAGGACAGAGGGGGGGACCCGGTCTCCACGCCAGTGGCACAAACAGGCAGAGCGTCTGGGTTGGGGGTGGAAGAGCAAGTGGCAGGTGGGAGGGCCTAAGCAGTGTGGGGATGTGGTATCGGTGTGTGGGGGAACCTGGGGCAGGGTGTGGCGGTGGAACCTGTTGAGTGGTGGCCTGGGGGATAGAGGAGAGAGACTGGGTGGTGGAGCTGCGTGGTGGTGGTGGTGGGGTCTAGCCCTTCCTGGTCCGGGGGGACTTCCGAATGGGGTCCTCAGTCTGCCTGCGCATGGGGTAGGGTGTCCGGGGGCGAGGGGCACTCCCCTCTGTGTGGGTGGACTTCCTCTTCCCCCGGTATGCTGGATCGGCAGGATCGGAGGGGAAGAGGCCAAGGTCACAGAGGAAGAGCTGCTGTGTAGGTGGGGTTGCAGGTGAGGCAAGGGAAGGGGTCTTGGAGGGAGAGGATTTGGAGGACTGCGGAGTGACTGTGGATGCCTGTGCGTGTGTCTGTTCCCCATCCCCTGTGTGTGTGGTATCAGTCCCCTGAGGATGCTTGTGTGCACGTCTTGCCTTTCTTTTGGGTGTGTCTGTGCTGCTCGTGTCTGTGTGTTTGGGTGATTGTTCAGGTGTGCATGTGCTTGGGACAGGTAGGGTGCCAGGAAGTGTGGATGGGGCAGAGGTAGGAGGGGTGAGGGACTGTTGGAGGAGGGACACTGCTGCTGTCAGGGAGGAGTCCATGGACTTATTGCTCCTCTGTAGGGCAGACATACCCGTCGAGATGCCCTCCATGAACGACACCAGCTGTGTCAACAGAGTGGTGTGTGCATGGAGGACACTCAGCATTGCTGTCTGCCCTACATGGAGCTGCCGAAGTAGGTACACAGACTCCTCACTCAGGGCAGCAGGGGACACAGGGGCAGAGGGTGCGGTGCCTGGCACGAAGGAGACACGCTCCCGAGCACGGGAGCCTTCACGGACCTCAGGAATGGGAGCCGATGGGAGGGCGGTGGTGGTGGTGGTGGTGGCGGGGCCAGACAGACTAGCTGGGGTTTGGTGGCTGCTGAGATCTGCCTCCACAAGGGAGTCATCCTCCAAGCTGCTGTGGTCCTCAGCTGAGGTGGATGGTGCTGAGGACTCCTCGGTGTGGCTCCCCTCGCCCTCCGTGCCACTGGGTCCCTCCGACCACTCGTCGGCTGCTGACCCAGTCTGGCTCTGCAGCTCCTCCTGGTCCGTGGAGCTGTCCCCTCCTGTGGCCGTGGATGTATCTGCAAACAATTAGGGAAACAGACAAACATCAGTCACCTGCACTGACCGCACACACCACAGTAAGTACAGCACATTACAGAGCAAGCCCTGGCATCCTTAGTTGAACATTGCCAAAAGTCCTCACACAGATTCGGGAAGCCAATTGTCAGTCTGATGGTCAATTATGGGACTCACACCCCTCCTGTCCTTGGTAATAAATATCTCATCTGTATCACTGAACAATAATCAAATGCGCCTGCTCAATCTGGGCTTAACATTTTGCCCAATATCTCATCCGGACTTCGTAAACACAAGAATAGAAATCTATAAATATGTAAGGAAATTAAAGTTACATAAGTTCCATCAGATGAGGCTTAAATCAAGAATGCGAGAAACAATGGAAATCAGTAGACGCTCTTCATTCCAGATTGCAGAGGTCCCTGATCTATTAAATATTCAGGAGTTGGATCAGACCAACAATATGGAGGATTTATCAGTAGGGGAACCGAATATTAATCAATCAATTGAGAAACTTCAGCACATGGGCCTCACGACAAATGAACATGTAAGTAGTGGATTGCGACCTGGAAGTAAATTCTGCCCACAGCTTCCACCAGGGAACCGCTTGGATCTCTTTCATGAACTTCTGGTTGATGATTTGAATAAAATTCAAAAAGATTGGAAGATTGACCACACAAAGAGCAATTTTTCATCAAGGGATTGGAAAGACATCAATGAGTTAAAAAATAATCCTGCACTCATTATCAAGCCTTCTGACAAAGGGGGAAATATTGCCCTTATGGATCAATCCACATATGTAAAGGAAGCACAAAGGCAATTGAGTAACCAACAGCACTACACTGGTTTAAAAACAAATCCCACAACCAAATTGGAAGTAGAATACCATCAGAAGTTGAAGGATTGGTTTGAGAAAGGTCTACTAGACTGGGAGGAGTTGAAGTATCTTCGCACAGAGAATGCAAAAAAGGCAACTTTTTATCTATTGCCTAAAATTCATAAAAGTACAGTGAACCCACCCGGAAGGCCAATAGTAAGCTCTGTTGGATCCTTATTAGAGAATAGCTCCAGATTTCTTGACTTATTCTTACAGGAATATGTGATCAAGCTCCCCTCTTATATAAAGGACAGCACTGATTTTTTGAAAAAAATGGACGACATCCCTTGGAAAAAGGAATACATTATGGTAACAATGGACGTTATTTCATTGTACACCTCAATTAAGCATGAAATGGGAATACAGGCCTGCACAAGCTTCATGAAAGATCGACCAGTGGAATGGTTAGAACACACACAGATGCTATTAAACATGTTGGAATACTGTCTCACACATAATGTATTCATATTTGATGGGAAATTCTACCTGCAAGAACAAGGAACGGCAATGGGCACCTCCTTCGCCCCCACCTACGCGAATCTCTTCATGGGGTGGTGGAAGAAGGAGGTCGCCTGGGCCATGGAGAATAACATGTTTATGAAACAGGTGGTTATATGGACAAGGTTTATCGATGACCTGTTTATTCTTTGGGAGGGCAGTGAGAAAGATCTGGAGCTCTTTATGAACAAATTAAATACCAATCAGTGCAATCTACAATTTACCTGTAGCTGGAGCCAACAGCATTGTACCTTCCTGGATGTACAACTGGAAGTCAAAGAGGAGATCTTAACCACCAGGATTCATAGGAAACCCACTGCAACCAACTCGATTTTACATGCTAATAGTGGCCACCCTAGTGCATTGAAACTGAGTATTCCGTACAGCCAGATGTTGAGAGCAAGAAGAATCTGCTCCACCGAAGCACTATTCAATGAAAAGGTAGATAGGCTGTCTGCAATGTTCAAACAGAGGGGATATCCAAGAAATGTTCTTGAAGATGCAAGACGTAGATCTCAGGAGAAGTCAAGAAAGGAGTCACTCTCTTCGAAAAAGTCCCAGGAAGAGGGGGATGGTGATACCAAAAGGATCTTTCTTGAATACAATCTGGCACAATCAACTATTGCGTCAGTCCTTAAAAAACATTGGTGTGTGCTGAGAAATGATGAACATCTAACAAAAATCGTTGAACATGGCCCACAAATTACATCAAAGAAGGTACGTTCCCTGGGTGACGTTTTAACTTCGAGTCACTTCATTCCCAGAAAAAAACAGCAAGAAATGGGAACATGGTTGTCAAAGAATCAGGAAGGCTTTATAAAGTGCACCTCTTGTAAGGCCTGTGAGTATGGAACTAACAGTAAAAGTTACCGCACAATGGATGGTCATACTGTAGCAATAAGAGAAAGAATAACTTGCAACACAGACTTTGTGATCTACGTATTAAAATGTGGCTGTGATAAACTATACGTGGGCAGTACAAAGAATAAGTTGAAATTAAGGATTTTACAGCACATACGAGCAATTCGAAATGGGGACAAGACCTACCCAGTTGCCTGCCACTTTGACCAGTTGCATAATCGATCTTTGTCCACTTTCTCTTATTGTGGCATTAAGCACATCAAAGCCCATCCAAGAGGAGGAAATCGAGAAAGAGAGTTACGGAAACAGGAATCCCGACTGATACTATTAATGGGAACGGAGGTACCTTGGGGCCATAACAAGGATGCAGAAATATTTGTGCACTTATAAAGAACTATGGACATGTTAATTACACTATGATGATTGATATTAGATTGAGAGATTTTGAGTGTGCAGGATCATTCTCTTTATGTGCGTAGTTATTGAAATATTGAGCTGTTTTAAATGTATTTTACATTAAGGAATGAAAAATAATGAAAAGATACTACACACACATTTATATGATACTTATGTTTGAACTGAAAAAGAGAAGATGAGAACTGCAAGAGAACAAGGGCCACTTTTTTATTGATGAATATGATATCATGGATAACATTTTTTGCAGGAATTATACTCTCTTGTAAAAAGAGATATTGCACTAGCACTTTACTCTAATACTTGGCACTTTAAGATGATCAGATAAGATGGGGTTTGTTTTTTAAAAACCAGAAAAAGAGAGGTTACTTTACACACTACATAGGAATATTATATCCTGGAGGATAGAAGTATCACAACCTTCAATAAAGAGAGGTTAAATAAGCACATTTTTGCACTTATGAGGGAGTACTCAATGGAGCATATGTCACTTTAAGGGAATCCCGGAGTTGGGCCAATTTATTGCACGTGACACTTTTTTGAGAAACCTCAGGTAATAGGGAAATAACATTGAGAAATTCCTGGTATTTTATAAGGGAAGGAAAAAGAGAAATTTATCGTTTTAGGATTCACTATTCATATGTTTACACTCAGATTAAGCTCCGTTCCCTATCGGATATTAGTGTTAATTTTTACTTAATGGGAAGTGCAATAGGGAGAAATATTGATAAATTGTGCAATAGTTTTCTTATTGATTTTAGCCCTTGTATGTTGATAAAATGTAGTATAATATATAGAAAATGTGTGATGTGGGACAAAAATATAGAATCATCACACAAAGGGGATTAAGGATGGAACATAAAATAGAATAAAAAGGGAAAAAAAAGGGAATGAAATTTGTTAAATTGTTTAAGAACATAACATGAATGTTACAAGATTTCCTTTGAAAATGTGATGAAGTAGATCACTAATGGCGGGGATTTCTTGCCATAGGAAAATTAAGAAAGGTGTCGCTCTAGTTGTAATCAGGGTTATGGACATGGAAGAAGGACATGTAATATAATGTGTTCAATGCCAAACCCACAGTGACCCAGTAGAAGGCAACTCGCCGAAACGCGTTGGTCCATAATTGTACAGAAAAGGACCGCTTTTATCACCTAATGTTTGAGCCTTAATAAATAATTAATTTTTGTAGAAACTTACCTGGAAGTCGGAACTTCATTGGTGATTGTTGGACGTGTGCCGCCGTAGGAACGGGTGTCCAGGAGAAGGAACACCCAATGGAGATATATATATATATATACACATATATACACATATAACTGCAATATAATGAGGCCTACTTCATTAGACTACCACAACTAAAACACATACAGTTCAGAACTTTCTCCCAGAAATTTTTGGAAAATGCGTATTTCTTTGGACAAAGTTTGGGTTTTGCAAGGTCCTATAAGTAAGAAAATGTCATGGGATCTATGCCACCCTGAAATCTCTTGGGATTCTAGTTTTCTAAAATGTTTCGCTTTGGTAGAAGCTTTTTCTAGGAGTTGTAGGATTTGTAAACATTGTTAAACACGTCTCACCTTTTTTATATACAAAAAGACAATACAAAAAAATTATATTCACTTTTATGTTTTAATTTCCAC
Source organism: Calotriton arnoldi (assembly GCA_963921515.1). Taxonomy (NCBI): domain Eukaryota; kingdom Metazoa; phylum Chordata; class Amphibia; order Caudata; family Salamandridae; genus Calotriton; species Calotriton arnoldi. The sequence continues at coordinate 25,519 of CAWUFW010023282.1, forward strand.
TGCCTTCTATTGATGAATCAATACCAAAGGGGATGATGGACGGAGCGCTTGAGCAAATCAAACACTCACCCCCAGTCAACTGATCTGGGTTTAATCCATCATCATTCTTTAGCTCACTCCACCACCCCAGTTCAGACATGGCCATATGCAAATCAGTCTGACCCTGTGCCTCATGGGAACAGTCCAGCCCGAACTGCCAAGCCATGTCTTCCCTGGACCGGAAACAAGCATCCTGGGACCGGTTTCGGGCTATTCAGCCGTCATCAGCCAGGCTAGCTTGAATCCAGTGGCAAAGTGAGCAAGGGACCCACGTCTGGGCATACCCTGCCAACTTAGGGCGAACAAAGCTATACCAAAGGGGATGATGGACGGAGCGCTTGAGCAAATCAAACACTCACCCCCAGTCAACTGATCTGGGTTTAATCCATCATCATTCTTTAGCTCACTCCACCACCCCAGTTCAGACATGGCCATATGCAAATCAGTCTGACCCTGTGCCTCATGGGAACAGTCCAGCCCGAACTGCCAAACCATGTCTTCCCTGGACCGGAAACAAGCATCCTGGGACCGGTTTCTGGCTATTCAGCCATCATCAGCCAGGCTAGCTTGAATTCAGTGGCAAAGTGAGCAAGGGACCCACGTCTGGGCATACCCTGCCAACTTAGGGCGAACAAAGCGATACCAAAGGGGATGATGGACGGAGCGCTTGAGCAAATCAAACACTCACCCCCAGTCAACTGATCTGGGTTTAATCCATCATCATTCTTTAGCTCACTCCACCACCCCAGTTCAGACATGGCCATATGCAATCAGTCTGACCCTGTGCCTCATGGGAACAGTCCAGCCCGAACTGCCAAGCCTATTGATGAATAGTCTGTTTTAAATTTAATAAGTGGCCATTTTTAATGCTCCCTTTATTATTTAATATATTGTTGTCATTTGGGGTTGTTAGGTGTCCCTTATGGTCGTGGTTCCCTGCTGCTCCTCTGCAGATCAGGCAGAAGTACTTCTAAGTTACCTTTTGGTGCTTTGGAGGGAGGGGTGATGTCAATAGTGTTAGTGAAGTTGTAGTTTGAGATTTTGTAGTGTAGTGCATTAGACCTTAATGTGTTTTGGGAAGTTTAGTGCAGTCTATTAGATAATTATAATATGCGTTTGTTTTAAAATTAATGTTTAATTAGTGTTTGTGATGTTTATTGGGTTTCTGTATTGTGTGTGTGGGTAAGATTTTTCCTTTTTTGGCTGCATTTCTAACAAAGTAAATAAAGTTGGTTACATTTGAACCAACATTTAATTGTAATTTCCTTATATTTGTCAGTTTGAATGGAGCATCTTTTTAATTTTTTTTAAGTTTGTAAGAGGTTTCGAAGGATTGTCTCTGTTGATTTGTTTTTTATATTTCATTTTTGCATTTTTTAGTAATTTTTATCTATTCCTGTTGATTAATTTTTGGTTGATTACAGAATTGTAAATTATTTTTATTTTATTTGTAATGTGTGGGAAATGATTGTCAGTTTTACATTCATTCATTGTATTGTGATGGTTAATTTAATGTCATGTATTTTGTATATTTATTCCTAATTGTTCATAGGAGATAAGATGTTATTTAATGGTATATATTGTTTTTTATTACGAATATTAGATATTTTGTAATGGAACCTTAATTATTAGAGTTACATATTTATTAAGTAGTTGTACAATTATATTTGCAGATTATGTAAGTATTCAAATTTTTATTAAGTTTGTTTACATATTATACTTACATATTGCTGTTGTCATAATTTTTAGAATTCTTTCTTCAGGTTTACCTTATTTATGCTGAGGTGAGGGACAGGTCGTTCATTTGTGCCTTTAAAAAAGTTTGTTTTAATTAAATGTTTAAAAAAAGGTATCGTTTAGATCCAGAGTTACATTTGTGTTAGTTTTATTTTTATGGTTTTGTGATTTAGAGTCGTTTTATTGTTAGTTCTAGTTACTTACTTTTACATTTGTTTGTGCAGTGCATCTTATGGAAAGGTGGTGTTTTTGTTTCATAAGTTGGTTTTTCATGCTTGATAGTTTGAGGTTAAGTATGGCTGGGAAATATAAATACAAAGCATTAATTTAATGCTTGCTTTTTACTTTAAAACTTAGGGGCTTATTGCGATGTCAGTCGGTAAGCCTCCATGGGCTTGTCGGGGGTCTGTCTCATCAGCCGATCGCGCATCAGAAGAGGTCGTTCCAACCGCAGTACTTTGATGCACTACAATACATGGCTTACCGACCGACGCACTTCCCAACCCGACTGGAAATTCCAACCGCAACGGTTTCAGAAAGGTCCAATGGAGTAGCTCCGAGCACAGTCCGGACCTGGAACTGCCCGCCCTATTATGATGCGTATTTCCGACGTGCCGTCTGTGTCGGTCAAACCGCCTCATCAGACCTGGCGGAAGAGGAGGCTCATAAGGTCAAAAGTCACCAAAACACGCTTCCACATTTCCTGTGCAGTCATTGAGCCCATTGCGCACGTTATACTGCTTCTGTACCTGCTCGATGACCAGCAAAACCATGACTGATGTGGACGTTGCCGCCGGTAAGTGACACACCTACCCTTACACAAGTGGGCTTCAAAATTATCAATGCTGTGCCCCCCGGAAAAAAAATCCTCGGCCCCCTTCAATTTTTGCACAATAATTCAGCTAAATTGCCAATGTCTAAATATGTCTAAACCAGGTATATGGTGTTGCTGATGTCTTTCATTCCATTGTCTCTCAAAAGGTCAAACAAAATGCCCTTAACTCAATGGTGATGCTGAAGATGAAATGATGAACAGGCTTATGAAGGAACTCCAACGTTGCATGTGTAAAATTATTACACCATTTCATAATGACTTTAAATATATTACTAATGGTATTATAGCACACCAAAGAGAATATGATTCAACTCAAAACAGGAGGATTGGTATTATTTAAGCTCTGTTACCCCTTTTCACACATATTCTCAGTCAGGAAATAAATGACCAAAGTTGTCATTTACGGTCCATTTCAAGGCTGGCTTACTGACGCTCATGCGACTAATGCTTAAAAAACAAAACATGATGCTTCTCTTGGCCAGAGACTGGCGCTCTCCCTGATATTACTTAAGGCCACCACATGGGGGCTTGCCCCACTGTTTGAAGACCTCTGCCCTACACATTGAAGTGACCACAGAGCAAAGGTGCAATAATGTGAAAGTGTTGTGTGGCATGTTATGCAGGGGAACGAGGGAATGTCAGCATCGGGTATCCCCAGTGTGAACTGGAAATACAGGGATAGGCCCAGTGCTTAATTTGTGCCGGTGCTTTCCGGTGCTTAGCACCGGCACTTATTTGTCAGGGCCGGGTCTACAATGCTACTGCCAACTTGAACTCACATCAAGCAGGACGCGAATGAACTCACTGCATGTGCCGTCATACAAAGTAAATATAATTAATTGACTCACTGCAGTGTTGTTCAAACTAGTCTTCCTGTTGAAGAAGAGTGTTGCTATGCTGCTCATTCTGAGAGAGCCGACAGTGCCGATAATAAATCCTCCACGTCATCCATTCGTATTTGCCTGGCTTGCTTCGGTTCAGTGTTGCCGGTGGGCGGGCCACTGATTGGGCTGTATTTGGTGCCGTGGGGGTAGGGGCAGTCTGCGGCAGTCTGCGTAATCTTTTTTTCAAATTAAATTCTACGTGATCACGCCCCGGCACACACGCATCACACGAGTCACTGCGGCCAGAGTTCAGCACGACGTCGAGGCGGGCACTGTTATTTGAAGCAGAAGCATTTAGCAGGCCTCTAAGTAATAAAAAGTAAAACTGTAAGTAAAAATAAAAAACCAAACCATCCAACGCTGTTTTTTCTCGAGCGTGGTGACTGTACTGCATGTATGATTATGATGACGTTCTAAACTGAGGCCCGAGCAAGAATGCGACCGGCGCTAGGCAGGGCACCGTGTGCAGGAGCACTAGTCAGGTCAGGAGGCTGGAAGGAAGGGCAGGGCCTTGCCCTTCGGGCCTTAACCCCTGATACAGTTGTAAAGACTCTGCCCGCCCACATTTCAGACTATCTGGTTATAATCTGCTTACATCTCATAGTTTACTTACTGGTTTTCTACTCTCCCATTGTTGTTTTGATGCACTCCCTACTTATATTTAGCGGTCTTCACTGAGCGGGTACTGCTCATAAACAAATCTATTTTGGTTGGTATAATAACTCGTCTCCCACCTTTTTCTGGTTGCTTTCTCTGTGGTGGAATCAAGGTGCATCAGTGTTTAGCGTGGAAGAGTGATAGGAGTCTGGGAGCAGCACCACGGGAGGGAAACTTTCATAGCAGGATTCCAAAAGGGAGGCCTCATGAACTTGCAGCAGTGTCACCTGTAATCAGTGACATGTCTAAGCTCGCAGAGACACTGTCCTGCACATAGAAAGACTCCACTGGGTCACCCGAGGAGAGGGCGAGGCCCGCATGTAACATGCGAGGAAGACGAGCAACGAAACGGAAAACCGACCGTTGTGTTAGGCAAGCAAGACAAGAGACATTGTGCGTGCCGGGTTACCTCAGGAGTGGTGTTAGAATGAACCCTTTCATGTTTACCTGCTGACACATGCGCCTTTCCATTCCGTGCTTAAAGCGCAGCGGGTGGCTTGTGAAATGTGTTAGCACTAGCAGTGCGCATATAGCGCTTTATTTTGACCCCAGTGTAAAGTGTGAGTGCAAAAACTCTCTGGCACAAATCACACTTTACAACAGGTACCAGGTGGTGAGCTATGTGTTGCCAATTAGGCGCCAGGGCTAATAATGGAGAATAATGCCCTTCAGTGGTACCGGCACTGTTTCAATTGACTTTTTTCAAAGGTTTTACTCTCCCTGTTTGATCACCTGATTAAAGTTGGTGGGAGCAGAGCACCCAAAACATGAGCAAGCACCATTTCAGCTAAGTTTCTAGTCAGGAGCAGTGCAAAAAAAAGAAAAGGGAACTACTAACTAGCATAAGACCGTAGAGTCTAAATGACCGCCGTTAATTCTCTCCCTTGTGAAATAGCTTGCTGCTGCTAAATGTCACTCTAGGAGGTCACTTTGATTTCTTGCATCAAATGGTGCCAGCACAGAGGCAAGTCTCACGCCCATCCGTTCCAGGGTTAGCCATGCACCACCAGGCTAGAGAGAAGTCTGAGGGAAGGATGCCCACGCCCACCTCTGCAGAACCCTGCTTCCAGGAACTGGACAGAAACCAGTCAGTTGGCCGGGAACGGTCAGGTGCAAGGATTTTCGGCGCTGTCAACATAAGTGGATTTTACAGTTGGATCGCTCCCCATCCACCAGCAAAAACTATTTTTTTGCACTTTTTGCAATGTGGCACCACTTAATGGTGCGCGGTAAGGATGCTGCCTCAGCCTCACTTTACTATATGTATGCACTGGCCCTCAGCAGTGAACAGGATATTCGTCGGGTGGTGAGAGGGAAAGAAGGCCTCTCTCTCCAGGTTGACCTGAACCTTCACGGTCACGGACGCCTCCTCAGAGGCGGATCTTCTGCGTGGTGGCACTAGAAGAAGTGCTTATTTTTCTCAGTGAAATGAATGGCATAGTAAGGCTGTGCGGGCCCACTTTTAGGAGATTGCATTTTACAATCGAGCTCGAAATGATGTTCAGAACCCCCACTTTTCACTTCTGAAAGATATTGAGTCATTTGACACAACAAATACTGACTGTAGCACAGAAGTGTGATTTCACAACAAAGAACGGACGTTACTTGTTTCAGCACTGTAGTTTTGCCACAAAATTGAATTTGCGATGCACTCGCTATTTTGGAGAGTTCCACCACAAAAGCAGATAAGCTATGTTATTGCAGAAACTGTGGGTATAACATTAGCATGTTGTTCGCCCCACTCATCCACACTCCAACTTTTAGATGGAACAATGTACTAGAAACCATTCCTCATTAAAACATGAACTCCAACAAGCAATGTGGTGGCAGAAAGCAAGGCAAGGTGTGGACTACAAGATTACTGACATGGCAGGCACAAATGATGCGTAAGTCTTTGCATATACATACCTGGCACATCACCTCACCCTACCTTTAAAACTAGTGTTGGCGGAGAATTCCAAATGATAGCGAATCAGAAAAAGACTGTCATCATCCTTTTAATGCTGGCTTTAAATAAATAGAAAAAAGCCTGAGCTGAAAAAAGTAAAGCAATAATTCCTGTCCGACAAGCAGCTTTTTGAGGTGCCATAAGCAGTTGTGTGTGCGCAACAGTTCGCCTTAGGTTCCATTTTAATGCTGGGGACTGGATTAAGTTTAGCACTGGTCGAGTTAGGGGAGAAAGACTGAAATATGTTTTCAGTGTAAAGGAATTTTTGCGGCAGTTTTGCTTTAGGGATCTTTCTGATGTTACCAAATTTTTTAGGTTTCTATTCAGATATTTATCTGTGACAGTATTTCTCTAACCAGTTTTTTCTCTATAGGAGTGTCTCTCTGAAAGCGGTATTTATAGTGACAGTGAGTGAGCCATATGGGTAGGCTGGGCCATGAGCGAATTAGGCTGCCCTGCAGAAGGTGGATAGACAGGTGACAACATTTACCATTGCTTTGAAATTATTCTTCATAAAAAACACCCTAGCAAGAGCTTGGCTTAGCTAAGTCCTAGAACTTCCTATCTGTTCCAGAGGAGAAGAGCATGCCGGATGCAAGTTTATCGCACCCATGCTATGGTTCCTCCTTGTTGGTTTTTGGTCTGTCAAGTTTTTCAGTCTTGAGCGTCTTTAGTGAACTGTTGTCTAAAGCATTGTCAGGGCACTTTTCTCCTGTGTTGGACCAACTCAGCTGGTGCTCTTATGAAGAGTTTTTTTTACATTTTATGGACTTGCAGTACCATTAAACATTAGCAAAATGAGTCGGTGAAGAAGTCTTAGAAAGGTGTACCTATATCGTGCTTAACTCACTTGAGTATGTGCTTCATATAGGCTAACGCTCACATGGGCTGGTCTTCCCTCCTGTTGGGGTTAGTGAACCCGTCCTACAACAAACATCTCAAACGGGGATGAGGCGCAGGCAGGATTAAACACCCATCCAACCCCAAAGGCAGATGCGATGGAAAAATAGGGGGAGGCAGTGATAATCAAATGCTCAGACTGTTGCACCCTCTCCACAGATTTACATTGACTATAAATTGAGCTTGAGCCCCCAGTTTCATCCGACCCCCTTCTGCATTTGATGATTGGTGTAAACTGAGCTCGACCCCATGCCGATGCACCTGCACTGTTAAACAGTTCAGCATTGACAATAAAGTGAGCTTGATCACCTGGACCCTCCTGCACACCCTCTGAAGTTTAGGATTTGTCTAAACTGAGATTAAACCTCCAGATGCACCTGTGCTCTTCACTCAGACTGGTATGGACCATTAGCTGACCTTGAGCTCCCACATTCATGTGTATTCCTCGGCACGGACTTGCTTTGACCATTGGGTCATCTTGACCCCTGGATGCATCCGCACCTGTTTGACCTTTAGCTCCTCTTGCTCCCCAGATGCATCCAGATCTCTTGTTAAGGGCTAGCATTAAATACTGTTTGATTAGCACAGACCATAAGCTGATCTTGAGCCCCCGATGGGTGTGTATTCCTTGGTATGGGCTAGCACTGACCATACGCTGATCTTAAAACCCAGAAACATCTGAAATCCCACTAGCAGTCTAGCATTGACATTAACTGTGATTTGCCTTCACTTGCAGCTGTTGACAGAGAAGGCAGATCCTGGGATGAAGGGACAATCTAGGAGAAAGTCTTTAGACACTGCAGGAACAGCGAGGAACATCTAATAGTCAGTGGGATCGAGTGATTCTTAAATGTAAGACCGCTAGGGGTCCTCAAGTCGAGTTCTCCCATCCCCAGGAGGGATATTGGGTCATCCAATATATCTAGAGTGTACAATATAGAGCTGATGCTCGGTTAATGCGCAATACAAGGAACAGACACACAAGAGAGAGCCAAGCTGTTGCAAACAGAACCAAAAAACCGTAAAGCTGTAGATCTGAGGGAATGAGACAAAAAAAACTTATATTTTTACATAAAAGAATGTTTTCCTGGGGTAAGGGAGGCCCCATTACAATCATGGGGTTATATGTACAAGCCCCAGCTGGATGCCTATATGTGACATTTCCACGGTTTATGGCCTGGATCATGGATGCCTATGTGTGACATTTCCACGGTTTATGGCCTAGCCCTGGCCTGGATGCTTATGTGTGACATTTCCACGGATTATTGCATGGGTGCTTATGTGTGACATTTCCATGCTTTCTGGCCTACGTGCTTATGTGTGGCATTTCCATGCTTTCTGGCCTGAGGGCTTATGTGTGACATTTCCAGGGCTTGAGTCCTGGCTTAACTCATGACACACAATTAGACTCTGTTAAAAATGGCATACCCCAGTATTGTTCTTCCCCCAAATCGGCACATAAAGCACTGGAATATTTCACGTGTCCCATTTCAATGCATTGGTCATTTTAGCAAATTTATTCCAAAATTGTGCTTTAAATGCACTTTTGATTTACTCTTTTTAAAAATGTTTACAGGGCAGGGGAAGGCTCCCTTGCTGAAATTCAGATCGGGTGTTACATCTGATTCTCAGCAGTGCCAGTTGAGGATGTGGGTGGAGCCAATAAAGGAAGTGGGTGGAGCTAGTGGAGAAAGTGGGTTGAGCCGGGGAGAAGTGGGTGTGGCCTCCAACAAACATTTGAGCACCTGGACTTCATATTTTACAAATTAAGCACTGGATAGGCCCATCATAAAGGTAGGAATACAAATGGGCATAGACACATAGATATATGTACAGAAATATGTATGGTAAGCTCACCATTGCTCTAAGTGCCACATGTTGTGGCAACATAACACTAATGCACATCTAAATGTACACTGGCACACTACATCCTCCCTGAACCATACCCTCATCCCCACTGCTGGGAGCAAAGACTGAGGGTCCACCTGATCTCCTAAACTGCACCATTAATGAGAGTGTCGCAATGCAGTGTCAAGCTGAAAATGTATACCTTGAGATGTACCACATGAGGGGGTTTGAAGGTGCATTGGAGGAGCAAGCATTGACAAATGTATATCAGTCCAGGAATAGTTATTGGACTTGATAGTGCCTAGCATTACCAGAATGGCAATTGTATGCACAGAAAGCTACCATCCAAACTTCATTGAGTGCAGCAACATCTTGAAAAACAGAAAGCAGACTTTGCAGCTGCATCACCTACTGGTGCCCCACAACTATTAGCTGAGCTATCTGTAATACTACAAGCACATTCTTGTACTGTCTTCACTGGCCCAACTATAAATCCCAAATCATTGAAGTCACCTTTGTGCCAACAAGGTGAATTGGCAATAACAGCCTTTGCCAATGTCAAACACTCAGGCATCTTAGGTACAATGTAAGGTGTGCATTCACTTAACTAGATCCTGTCATATGCCTGAAGTATTGACATATCACATGTGTAACAATATGTGAAAAGCATATTCATGTAGCTCATTTGGCGAAAAAAGCTGGCCACATAGACACAATGCACATCCCTTTGAAGCTAAGCTACTCCAACTCATGTTGGGACAAAAAAGATAAAGCCGTCACAATGCAGAGATCGCTAGACTGATATACTTTACCACAACCCAGAAGTCCTAACGCTTGTGGCTGTGCCACTGTTTGCACGTGACACATCATACCTGGACATATACACACACTCAACATCACTTGACCCACAAACACTCCTTGACAACCCTGACCCACACTTAACAACAAACATGACCCTCTCATAGCACAAAGATCCCCTATCAGGCAGGTAATCATGGTCAAGTATGGTGCATGCTATCTCTGGGTAGAAGATTAAATGTGGGGCCATGTGTGCATCAAGACAGAATATAAAGGAACATCACGTCAGCGTGATGTGACCTATGTTTAGTTTACTAATAATGTATATCCACAGACTCACATAATCTAACTGTGCACTAAGCACTGAAACTGATGTACATTAGTCCGCAATGTAGTGCCCAACTCAACAATCACACCATATTATAACTAGCTATCTGGGGTCAGGATTGGGGGGTCAGCTAGGTCAGTGGGAGGGCAGGATGTAGGGGGGAGGGGAAGGGCTTCACCATTTTGGGTATTTTAGACCCCTGAAGGGTGGTGAAGGGAATAGGGAGGGGGGGGCTTTTCCCATTTAGTTTCTTCTCAGTGGAGGTACTGAGGTTGGATGGGGAAGAAGATCTTCTGGGTTTAGGAGGGGATTGGGTAGTGGCAGGAGGGGGAGGTTTCTTTTTTCAGCTTCCTTGCCTAGGGGGCGTTGTTAGTTGTTTTGGGGGTGGATGTTGAAGGGTATGGCAGGGGCACAAGGGTTTTCATTTTAGGTTTGGGAGGGGGGTTGGTAAGTTTGGGAAGGGAAGAGGTCAAGGGCAATGAGGTGGAGTTTCTGGGCCCATTGGGTACGAGGAGAGGCAAGGGTAGGTGTTGTGGAGGCAGAGGGTAGAGATGTATGTAGTATGTCTGTGTGTGCTGGTGTGGTGTCTGTCATGGTTGTGTGTGATGTGTGCTTTATGCCGATTTGTTTGTATGTGAGCCATGTGGTGAAGTGGGTGTTGTGTCTGCCTGCAAGTCAGTGGATGTGAAGGTCAGGTTGTCTTGTGTCTGATGAGTGCATGTATTTCTGTCTTTCCCCTTATGTCTGTGTGTTTGTGTGCTGCGTGTGGATGTTGCTGTAGATGCGTGGTCAGGTTTGCATGTGCTTTGGTCAGGTACGGAATAGGGACTGTGAATGGGGTACAGGCAAGAGGGGGGTAGAAAGCTGGATTTGGGATAATGTTGCCGTGGAGGCTAGAGTCTAAATGGATTTCTGTAAGGAAGACATGTCTGAGTGAATGCCCTCCAGGCATCTGGGTTTACTGATTGGTATGCACCTGGAGGACATTCAGCACTGCTGCCTGGCCCAGAGAGATCTGTCTCAGGAGGTCAGTGGCCTCCACACTCAGGGCAGCAGTGGAGACAGAGGCAGGGGGTGGGGTGCCTGGTGCAAAGGAGACTCCTCCCCTCTTAAGGGAATGGCCACGGACAGCAGGCTGGGGAGCAGCTGTGACGGTGGAGATGATGTGGGAGTGATGGACTCAGATGTAGTAGACACAGGTTGAGGAGGAACCACCACCACGTGGGAGGCCTCATTGGAACTAGACTCAAATTAAGATGTTCCCGCCTTCACGTTGATCAGCTCCTCAGTAGCGCTCCCATCACCCTTGGTGCCACTGGTTCCCTCTTACTCACTGGCAACACTGACAGCATGAGAACCACTGCGGCCAGCTGCTTTCCAAACAGTTGTGGCCCTGCCTCCCTCATTGCCCTGGTCTGATGCTGAAAAAGAGATTAGAGAAAAAATTAGTTGAGATGTTGATGTGTACATGGTACATAAGTGTAAAAACAACTCTACCCACATTGGCTAACATCATAATTTCTTCTTGGATGACAATCTTAGGTCATATAAAGTCAATAGCACATTACCGAAAGCTACCAGACCTGTGCGCACTCCCACATAATGGTGTCAGGAACATAGTGTGATGCAACATCATGTTTATCCTTCTCAACAACTTAACCACATCTATGTACCAGCTGATGTTTTGTCTCTCACTCCTGATGCCCTCATAGTATACCACCTTTACCTCATGTGCTCCAAGGGAGAATAGACCATCTACTAAGAAATGGAAGAACACTGCAGCCTTAATACACTGCATATAGAGAGCTCTCCCTAATCCAGAGCTTGTGGGACAGAAGGTACCCTACTTCAGTTAACATAGTTTGATAAGTCACCATCAAGATGCAGGAGTCATGGAATAGGCTATTTTACACGGATCACATTACCGTTGCACATCTGTCCATTAGCAGATGAAGCAGTTCTAAGTGTCACATGTGTAACTCATATAGAAGTTACACATGGAATATAGACAGAGCAAGGCAAACTTTTCTGTCTACAAGTATTGTGTCATGTCAGCAGTGCAATAAACAAATGTACTGTTGTCGTGTAGCTCCTATAGTACCCCTGCAGGACCTGCGCGTTTGGATAACATATACTGCGGGCTTGGTGGCAGACTGGCTCCATGCACCCCCACCGTATATGTTAGCCTGGTTTGCATTAGCTAGGCCGCAGTGCCACTAGTGTCTCCTCTTATCGGGGAGAGATTAGTTTCTGGCAACGTTAGATCATGACAACCCTGATTCCCTCAGAATCGTGGAAACAATGTACTACCTTTTGCTCAGTCATTCATGCTCACTTATTCGGTTTGTCTCAGAGAGTTACACAGAATAAACAGTCGGGCATTTCAATAAGCATTTATTGAACAGTTGTTATTCTAGTGTAAAATATATGTGCTGCGGTAACCAGCAGACAATAGCAGAGATATATTATCAGCAGTACGATAAAAGCAAAGGGATAGAACTGTTCTACCATATTGCGATAATCATGAGTACATACATGAATATAAAAGCATTATGCAAGTGCGCGTACTCCTACGATGCCTACCTAGATGTACCTGTGTGTACCTAGCATATGTGTGTAGGTCTTAGAAGCTAAGAGCCAAGAATCCTCCTAGGATTTAGTCGAACCGCCATACCTGAATAGAGAGTGTGTGGGACCCTGTCCTGGTCTCGAGTTGGACACCCCGTCCGGGTTGTGTCAGACCACTGTCAGCTTGGGCGACTGCATGCAGGAGCCTCAGCGTCTCTGGTCAGTGTGTCAGCATGGAAGTCTCGGTTCCCTCTGCCTTACCGGGGCAAGATGTGGTGTATTTATACCCTAAAGAGTCTCGGTCCTCAGTATGGTTTGTATTGGACATGAGGAAGACGTCAGGGGTGAACTTTGTACATACATATTATGCCGGTGGTGTATTCTTAGAAAACCATGCATAATTAATGAGTACAGTGTTGGCCTGTGTTTGGAAGAACCCTGCTGTATTCAAAACCACAGGATAGATAACGTTCAGCCCTCAGAGCTCGTTGTGTACTAGCTGGGACCAATGTAGGTGAAAGATCATGCCTACCCTTGACCCTTGACCTTGCCTGGTAGGTCGCTCCCCCACCACACAGCTCCGCCTGTGGGCCCTGTTCCTGCCCAGCTGCCACCGCTGAAGTGAGGCCCTCCTCCACCCGCAGGCTACCACCTGCGCCTCATCCCTGGTGGCCAGTGGTAGGCCCTAGGTTTGTATTCTGTCACTGCCCTCTCTGCTGTTCTCTCTGTTCCCCCTGCTGCCCCCCTGCTTCCGTGCCCGCTCTCCAGCTCTACTTGACTCTGTGACCGTTTTTTTCTTCTTTCTGTACCCCTCGCTGCCCTTGATTGTGCCCGTTTTCTGTACCCCTCGCTGCCCCTGATTGTGCCCGTGTTCCTTTCTGTACCCCTCGCTGCCCCTGATTGTGCCCGTGTTTCTTTTCTGTACCCCTCGCTGCCCCTGATTGTGCCTGTGTTTCTTTTCTGTACCCCTTGCTGCCCCTGATTGTGCCCGTGTTTCTTTTCTGTACCCCTCGCTGCCCCTGATTGTGCCCGTGTTCTTTTCTGTACCCCTCGCTGCCCCTGATTGTGCCCGTGTTCTTTTCTGTACCCCTCGCTGCCCCTGATTGTGCCCGTGTTCTTTTCTGTACTCCTCACTGCCCCTGATTGTGCCCGTTCTTCTGCTGCTCTGTTGCCCTGAGTCTGTGCCCGGTTGCCTCGGTGCCCTCGCCGCTCCCGTTCCCGCTGCTGCGTCCCCTGCAGCCCCACCCCCTCACTGCCCTTTCGCTGCCCCTGCCCCTGCCTCCCACCTCCCAGCTGCTCCTCCCTCCCACCTCCCCATATATGGCGGCCGCTGCGCGGCTGCGCTGCTGCCGTGCCTAAGGCAAGCCCGTCTGCGCCCATCCGTGCCTGGACCGCGCCCAGCGCCAGAACCCCTGGTCCGCGCACCCGCCACGACGACCGCCGCCGATACGATGCCAGCACACTCCACGCTCTCAACCCTGGACAGACCCACACCTGCTTCAAGGCCGCCCCGAAACGCACCCATGGTCCCTTCACTTGCCAGAACTGCAGCTACACCAGCCTCAGAGCCGTCGAACCACCCGCCAAGAAAGACCTCAACCACCTCCGATGCATCCTACTGAACACCCGCTCTGCACGGAAACACGCCGTCGAGCTCTGGGACCTGCTCGACACTTCTTCCCTGGACGTCGCCTTCCTGATAGAGACCTGGATGAACGACTCCTCCGCACCCGACATCACCATTGCCATCTCAGACGGCTACAAGATCACCCGCAGAGACCGCACAACGGAGTCGGAGGAGGAATCGCCATCGTCCACAGAAACAGCATCAGGATCTCGACCAGCAAAGACGACACTCTCAGCACCATCGAGCACATGCACTTCCAGATCCACACGGATCCCAACACCACCCTCAGAGGCACCCTCATCTACAGACCCCCCGGACCCCGACCCCAATTAAGCGACACCATCGCCGACTTCATCAGCACGCACGCCCTGACCTCCACCGACTACATCCTCCTCGGAGACTTGAACTTTCACCTTGAGAACAACAACGACAGCAACTCCACCACCCTGATCGACAAACTCGCCAACCTCTGACCGAGACAGCCCATCACAACGCCGACCCATTCCGCCGGCCACACGCTCGACCCCGTCTTCTCCTCAAGCTCCCACGTCTCCTTCAGCCACACCACCGAACTCCTCTGGACCGACCACCGCTGCATCCACTTCACCTTCCAGAAACCCACCACGCACCATCGCACCCAGCAGATCCCCCGCCGCTGCTGGAGCAAGGTCACTGAAGACCAGCTACAGGCAAACCTCGCTCTCAGCCCTTCCACTGACCCCGCCAACACCGACGACGCTGCCCGCAACCTCAGACGCTGGATGGACGACTGCGCTAACACCCTCGCCCTGCTAAAGAAACCCACCTACGGAGACACCAGCAAGAGAGCCAGCTGGTTCACCACAGAACTCCTAGCCTCCAAGCGATCCTGCCGGAAACAAGAGAAGAAATGGCACAGTGAAAAGACACCGGACAGCCACACAGCCCACAAAGACGCCATCCGCAACCACCATCACCTCATCAGGTCTGCCAAGAGGACCTCCTACAAAGACCGCCTCGATAACAACGCACACAACAGCAAGGAGCTCTTCAACATCGTGAAGGAACTCTCCAACCCCAGCTCCAACCCCAACGGCATCCCGCCGTCGCAAGCCCTGTGCGACTCCCTCGCCACCTTTTTCCACCGCAAGATCGCCGACATCCACGACAGCTTCAACACCCAGACAGCCCCAACAGACATCTACACACCAGACTCTCCGCACACCATCGACTTCGACCCCCTGCTCGCCTGGGCCAACGTGAATGACAACGACACAATCAAGACCATGAGCACAATCCACTCCAACTCACCGTCAGACCCTTTCCCGCACCACATCTTCAACAAAGCCAGCAGCTCCATCGCACCCCACCTGCGCAATGTCATCAATCTCTCCTTTGAGACCGCGACCTTCCCAGAGAGCTGGAAACACGCCGAGATCAACGCACTACTCAAAAAACCCAAGGCGGACCCGAGAGACCTCAAGAACTTCCGGCCCATCTCCCTGCTTCCGTTCCCGGCCAAGGTCATCGAGAAGATCGTCAACAAACAGCTGACCCGATACCTCGAAGAAAACAACATCCTGGACCCATCCCAATCAGGGTTCCGCAGCAACCACAGCACCAAGACTGCCCTCATCGCCGCCACTGACGACATCAGGACCCTGCTGGACAACTGCTAGACCGCAGCCCTCATCCTCCTGGACCTCTCCGCCGCCTTCGACACTGTCTGCCACCGCACACTACGCACACGCCTCCACAACGCAGGGATCCGAGACAAGGCCCTGGAATGGACCACCTCCTTCCTCTCCGGCAGAACCCAGAGTGTCCGCCTCCCCCATTCCGATCCGAAGCCTCCAAGATCATCTGCGGCGTACCCCAGGGATTCTCCCTTCGCCCGACACTGTTCAACATCTACATGGCCACGCTCGCACACATCGCCCAACAGCATGACCTCAACATCATCTCCTACGCCGATGACACTCAACTGATCCTCTCCCTCACCAAGGACCCCCTCACCGCCAAATCCAACCTCCACAAAGGAATGAAGGCCGTCGCCGATTGGTTGAAGATCAGCCGACTAAAGCTGAACACAGACAAGACGGAGGTCCTCATCCTCGGCTCCAACCCTTCAGCCTGGGATGACTCCTGGTGGCCGACGACACTGGGGGCAGCACCGACACCAACCAACCATGCTCGCAACCTGGGAGTCATCCTCGACTCAACACTCTCCATGACCAAGCAAGTCAACGCAGTCTCCTCCTCCTGCTTCAACACCCTCCGCATGCTCCGCAAGATCTACAGATGGATCCCGACAGATACAAGAAGAACAGTCAACCAGGCCCTCGTCAGTACCAGACTCGTCTATGGAAACGCCCTCTACGCGGGAGCCCCGGCCAAGCTCATCAAACGACTGCAACACATTCAAAACGCCTCTGCACGCCTGATCCTCGACGCACCACGCCACAGCCACATCACCCCCACCTGAGAAACCTGCACTGGCTCCCCGTCAACAAGAGGATCACCTTCAAACTCCTCATCCACGCACACAAGGCACTCCACAAGGCCGGCCCAGCCTACCTCAACAGACGACTCTCCTTCTACATCCCCAACCAACAGCTCCGCTCCGCCGACCTCGCCCTCGCCACCGTCCCTCGCATCCGAAGAACAACCACCGGTGGCAGATCTTTCTCCCACCTCGCCGCCAAGACCTGGAACACCCTCCCACTCAGCCTACAACAGACCCAAGACCTGCTGACCTTCAGGAGGCTACTCAAGACCTGGGTGTTCGACCAGTAGCACCCCCCCCTTTTTTCCCCAGCGCCTTAAGACCCTTGCGGGTAAGTAGTGCGCTCTACAAATATTTTGATTGATTATATAAGGAATCATGACTATAATAGGACATGTATAGTTGTGACCATAATTGGGCATATGCGGCCATGACCATAATAGGGCAAGTCCGAATATGACCATATTAGGGTAGATATGAATACGTCTATTTTAGGGCTTGTATGAACGGGTCTACATTAGGGCCTCTATGCGGGATATAACACCCATTCCTCTTCCGAACTGGATAAAAAATGACCATACTTAAAATCTGGACAATTTAAAAACATTTTTAAAAGCAAGTAAAAACATGGTTCTAAAAAATCGTTAAAATAGAGGTGCTGAGAGGCGTGGCCTGAGGCGTCAAGATGGCGGTCGCACTCTAAGAGTGCTCCAGGACCCTTCCGTCATCCGCCTCGCATCCTGCAGTCAGCGGCACCCATCTGCATTCCAAACCTGCCTGCTGTGGTTCCCTGTGTGCAGAGCTCTGCCCAGGACCGTCTACTCACCGAATTGGAGCTCCGGGTGCCCAGCTGGGCTCCCGAATTGCCGAGGCCCCGGAGTCGCAAGATGGCGGCCTCCCTCACGCCCCGTCGGTGATCCCGGCGCTCCGGCCCTGGGAGTGCCGTTCGGAGACCCCGGCTCTTGTCCCTTCCTTGCAGCGGACGCCCCAACCTCTGGGACCTGCTCTGGCCTCTCGTTGCCCGCTCCGGTGCGGGGACCCCTTCACGCTCCGCGAGCGCGAAATGGCGGCACCTGAGGAGATGGCCGCAGTGTAAGTGGCGGCGACTTGGGGAGCTTCAGGCTGAGGCCAAGACGAGGTGGCCGGGAGCGGAATCGCTTCACCTCAGCTCCGAAGACCAACCCGGAACACCAGGACGAGCAATTACCGGTGAGGAGGAGGGGCGTCAGGGATCGGCAGCAGCATCGGGCAGCGGCGTGGGAGGTTGGCGCTTGGCCTCCCGGCCCCCCATCCTCTCAGTCCTCCCCGGTGCTGGGGCACTCCTGAGATCCTCAGATCTGCCGCCGCGGCGGCCCTCTCTGCCCCCAGTACTTGCCTCATGGGGTGGTGGTTGGGAGGCCCACCGACTGCGCAACTCAGGCAGCGGGCACCTCCCCCCAGGCCTAGTCTTACCGGCCCTCATCACCGCCCGGGCCTGGTTCTCCTCGCCTCCTCTCATTAGATGTCCCTGGGGCCTGGCGGCCTGTGACGGCCTTCGGAGGCTGGTGCGCATGGAGGACCAACTCTTCATCTTCACGTCCAGTCCTGACCCATGAAGAGAAGGCCGGCCAGTGAGAGGCGACGCTTTGAGGACCGCCACCCCTGAATCACGTGGGAGGTGTCGGGGAGACGCCGCTTCACTTCGCCGGCGGCGACTGGCCCAGAGCCCAAGAAGAAGAAGCTATCGGGTGAGTGGGGAGCGGGCCGGTGGTTTGGCTGCCGTATTGGGCAGCAGGACGGGGGGTTGGTGCCAGGCTTTCCCCCCCACCCTCCCTGACCCCCATGGCATTGTGGTGTCCTGAGAGAAGCTGGTTCTGCTGTCCCTGCACCTTGGTTCTGCCCCTGGTGGGGCGCTAGTGAGGCTTACCGGCTGTACTTTTCGGGCAGCGGGGGTTCTTCTCCCCCCCTAACGGATTCCTGCGGGCCTTCTGCCCCCCCGACCTGGCCCTCAACGATCTTCGGGCCGGAGATACGAGATGCCGGATAACACACCACCACAGAGGGCCGGGGCCTTCCTGGACCTACCACTACCACCTGGGCCCGTTGGGCCTGCATCCGGTGCATCCAGCCTGCCTTCCATGGAGGGGGGTGCCCCTTCTTCCTCCTTCGGCTGCTGCGTCGGGCAGCGGTACGATGGTTGGCTGTTGCCCTTCTGGGGGCTCTTCTGGGGGCCCCCAATTCCCCCATCTCTGGGAGTCCCCCGACAGGGGGTTCACTGCAGGGGGTGCCTGCGGCCTCGTTCATCGCTCCACTCATCCCCAACCGCACCGCAGGGCTCTGCCGGCATACGGGATCAGAGGGGCCATGGCCCACCCCCCGTTGTCCTCCTGAACAGTGGCGTCCACCCCGGCCCCGTGGCGCTGGAGCCTGAAGAGCCGTGCGATCCCAGCCAGGGTGTGTGCTCAGGGCCCACTCGCCTTTGTTCGGCCCCTGCAGCTCACGCGGATCCTTAACTGGTCACTGATCATGGGGAGGGACAAGGCATCTAAGGCTGAGACCGCCCCCACGCAAACCAAGATGGACCGGTTCACCACTTCGGAGCACGAGCCGCTTGGGCACGCTGAGGGGGCTCCCCCCATTCCGGGCAAGGACTTGGCGGCTATCCTGCAGGCAATCAGCGCTTCACAGGCGTCGGTGGAGGGGAAGATCGGAGAAGTCAAGGTAGACGTGTCCCTCCTCCGGCAAGACCTCTGTAACGCTACGGCCCGTATAACGGAAGCCGAATCCCGAATTTCAACAGTGGAGGATGATATTCATCAGCTAAAAGAGCAGGCGGCCAACCTACGCTCGCACACTAAGGAGCTCCACCGGCGTGCGGAGGACGCTGAAAATCGCGCACGCCGCAACAACCTCTGACTAGTGGGGTTCCCTGAGGGAGCCGAAAAGACCCAGGCGACCGCCTTTGTGGAGTCTTGGTTCACTTCAAGGATGCCTAAAGACTCCCTCTCCGCCTCGTTCATGGTAGAGAGGGCTCACCGGTCCCTCGCGCCGAGACGACCAGTCGGGGCCGCACCTCGCCCTATCATCCTGAAAATTCTTCATTTCAAAGAGAGGGATGCCATCCTGCGCGAGGCGCGCTCTCAGGGTCCCCTCAAATTCCAAAACCACACCATAATGGTATTCCCGGATTACACCAAGGAAGTACAGGACCAACGCCGGTCATACATGGAAGTCAAGAAGAAACTGCGAACCCTGGGCCTTCAATACCAGCTTCAGTTCCCAGCGCGCCTGCGGGTCATCTTTCAGAACACAACGCATTTTTTTGACTCTCTTCAGGCGGCCTGGACATGGCTAACGGAAGAGCGGCCCCTCAAACAACAACGTAACTTGTCCCCCAGGCCAACGGGCGCCTGGTCCACACAACCTCGATTGCCTGGGCGCCAACGCAGGCAACATACACAATCCCGCAGGAGGCACCGGTCACAAGCAGCATCCCAAAGGTCCTCGAGCCTGGCTGCCCAAAGACTCCGAGACTCCTCAAGCCCTTCAGACTCCCCTCCCCCCCTCAGACACCATTCATCGGGCGGCCCACGAGTGGATCCCCCACTGTCGGCCCAACATGACTCCCCGAGGGCAGACACCGATCTCTCCCGCAGCCCGGCCCTTTGACAATCCTGTGGGTGACTGCTGATAATGTGAAAACTCTGAGGGTGCGCTCCGACCTCATGGGAACCCGGAGTTCTGGCAGACTTCCTGCTCTGATTTTTAGTCTTCTGCCGAGACACTGCAAATCCGTCCGCATGGAGGGGTCCTCCACGCAACTCAACCCGAGCGTTTTAGTTTGGTTTTGGTTCTGTTAGGGGGGCCGACAGATGCTTCCGTTCTCGATGTATAGGGTGGGTTGGGATTGTTTTTTCCCAGTGTTTGTTGTTGTTTTTTGTTGTTTTGTTCCACCAGCAATCACACGGCACTCCGTCTCACTTCCTCTGGGATACGTAAGGCCTCACACAGGTGCCCGGTCACACACGCACATGCTCCCTCTCATGGCCGTGACTCTCTGTAAGGCTCTGCTCCGCCACTACGACCATCTACCACCATGACTGACACACCCATCCCAGGGGCTTCCCTTCACGTTCTGTCTTGGAACGTTAACGGCCTCCTGGACCACCTCAAACGCATGGCTGTATTGCGCTACGCACAACGCCTCGGGGTAGAGGTCCTCCTCCTTCAAGAGACACACTTGCTGGGTAACCACTGCCCCTTCCTGGCACGCTATGGATATGACAGGGTATGGCATTCGGGCTTCACCTGGGGCTCCCGCGGGGTGGCGGTCCTGCTGAAGCGTTCCCTCCCCTTTGTGCTTACACGGGTCGTCCACGACTCCCAAGGTACTTCAGTGGCCATTTGTGGTCCGCTGAATGGCGACCCCCTTAATTTAATATCCATATACTCACCCCCATCGATGCTCACGGCGACCCTGGAGAAATCCACCGAGCTATTGACCTCCCTGCCCCTGGGCTCCACTTTCATCGGGGGTGACTTTAATGCAGTTTCCTCCCCAGATCTGAAAACAACGGGCCCTCCATCTCACAGTAGACTCGCGCAGGCGAAACAATTAACGAACTGGTCCGAGTCACTGGGCCTCTGCGACACATGGCGTACCTGGCACTCCCGCACTAAACAATTCACGCACACCTCTTCAGCCCACCACACACAGGCGTGCATCGATGCGAAATAGGTGTACAATACCGCTCGTATCAGACATGTTGAAGATACGACTAACCATTTCTGCTAAATGAAAGGGGCATTTTGTACGTATAAGCACCTGTATCTCGGGCGAGGTCCTTGCAACTTGAAGTTCATAGGTTTCTCGAGTGGAGGTTAAGGGCACGGGTTGCTGTAAAAGCATGGCTTTCAATCTGCTCAGAGTATCAAACTGTATAAAAGAAACATTCAGCGAAGGCCATAATGGCGCCTCTCTGACTGTGTTCAGTGGTGGAAACAATACTTGCATACAGCAAGTAACCCTGGAATTAACAGTTACTAGATATGCGACGCCCAGAAGCATCCCACAACAACGTTGATCATTTAGCATTAAGTAACTCCCATTCGAGAGCAGCTGGAAAACCGGCGTGATCATGGCCGCTGGGGTCCCTGACATGTGACAAGATAAGTTTGCCACTGAACCACTGCAGGCTCCGTGTAGAGAAATATCCTGACACATGAGAGAACCACTTAAAGCGTTCTTGCAGTTTGTACCACTCAGATACACTTCTCGATCCCCATTCCGGCATCGGTATCTATATGGTAACTTCCAAGTTTCCTTGATGTATCCCTTACCCATTTTCTCATATTTGCCGGCCTGCCTTTGCTCAAGGCAATATTGAAACTGAAGCGTAGTGACCAGCAGCGTGATTTGGCCATGAATTAGCCATTCTGTTGATGGTGACTCGGCTACAGTGAAAGGTAACCTTTCCAGTTTCTCAATAGGCAGCATTGTATATTTGGCTCCCTTCTGTGGCATTTCTGTCTGTTTATCAGTTAGATTATATTCAGAGAACAGAGACGTGGTGTTTATAAAACGCCATGGCACATAGCCTGCAAGCAAAGATTGTAGCGTCCAGCTTAACATCATAATAGAACGTAGCTGATATTGCCCGTGTTGTAACAAGGCCAGATCTTGTTCTAATATGTCGATCGCCGAGGACACAATGTTGCCTAAGGAGTAAATCCTGGGGGTCAAAGTTGTTAACCCATTATCCACTACAGCTAATGCCTTTTCTAAGTTAATACAGTCTATTTCCCGTATCCTTTCTGCGGCCTCTTGTTGGGATATTTTCCAGTTTTCATTATAGTAGGCATAAAGGCCTGCATATATGGAACGTTTCTGACGTTGTTTCCTGGGACCTAGTAGAAAATCTGTAAGATCCATGTTAGGTGTGAGTAAGGTCAAGTGGTGCTTTACTTCTATGAGTGTTGAGGTCTCTAGCCAATCAAGGCACAACTTCCCAACACTATAGGATGTCACTACCCCCGGGTGATGTCTCTGTACATAGCGTGGGTCTGGCCTATGGATACTAAACCCTTTCGGTTGCATTCATAAATCTCTGCTGACATTTGTTTGTGTCAATGGGCCAAACCAGCCATTCTGTCCAATCAGGATCTGATCTGTTGTACTGGAAAATGTCATCTAATCCTACCCCTTGTGTAGTTGAGTTCTGCCCCCACCCATCTGTTATGGTGTTGGAAACCCCGGTGTGTTCATTTCCTTGCCTTTGGCTAATCCAAGACAGGTTGTTTGTTGCACAGTTTCATTCAGAAATAAAATCTGCTGCGGAATGATGCATGCTCTAAAAGTGCTTCTATTCCCTGGACTTGCCAGTCCCTAGAACCCCAGATCGATTTGGAATCTATTGTGTCTTTCCATAGATCGAAACCCTATTTAGACAACTGGTTCAGAAAGGATGCAGAGTAAATATGTTTGGTGTTTGTTAACATAATTTTCTGAGCTGAATTTTTCTCCACGCTATAATAAAATGACTTCGGGTTGGATGTGTTAAACCCTGAGAAGTATGTAAATTTCTGTGCAAATGCTTGTGAACTACCTTTTGGAGGTGTTGGGCAGTGTTCCCACTGGTGGTACTCAAATACATTTCTAGGTGTTATCGATTTGTGCAAGAAATGATGACCATATTGCTGGTAACAGTACAATGTATCATAGTCTGAAGTACCTTCTAACATTTCATTGTTCGGAAATGCTGCAGTTTTTTCTAAATCAGACATCATAGCATTTACAGTTTCAGTGTCCCAATCATCAGAAAATGTACTGGAGGTAATGATATCACTTAAAGAAATTTTAAATACATGTTTAAGCTTTAAAAGTTCAGTCGGACCGAATACATCATAATCAATCTTGTCCCATACTATACCATATAGGAACTGCTGTAATGTTCACTGAAGACAAGTCTCTTGGTTCACGATGTGAAGACTGGTGTGGTTTTAAAATCAAATTGACTCTTTGGGCTGTAGAGCTTGGTTGGAGGTATCGTCCATTAATAAGCATACTAAAAGTTATTATTAGACCTAGCCAGAAAATGAAAAATAAAATCCCAGTGAAATACCATAGTTCTATCCAAGGTGACACCAAGTAAGTCTTTCTAAAAAAGTTCAAAAAGTCAATGAGTTTCTGTTGGAGTGATTTTTTGGCTGGCGTTGTTTCCAGTTTGTTTGGATCCAGTGAAAACATATCAAAGTTCATGAAATTGCCAGAAGCAGTTCGATCAATTGTTGGAATTGCATCGGGATTTGTTGAAATCGGATTTTGCTCTTGACGAGGCATGTTGACGTAGATGTCTGTATTAGGTCTGATTGCAACTTGGTTGTTAAGTTGATTTTCATTTTGAAGATGAATTTCTTGTTGAAGTGGAACGAGTTCCATAGCATTGTTGCTTAGTCCTTCATTCCGTACAGGTGGCTCTTCAAACGTGATGAGTCGTTCTGTTTGGACTTCTTGGATTGTAGCGAGAGGAGGGTGTCTGCTACTGTGGAGTCCACGAGGCCTACTGTTTAGTATCCGCCACATAGTGTGGCTTGATTAAGTCAATTGAGACGAATCTGTTCTCCTTTTTTCCGGCAAGAGGCGGCAGAAGTACAGTTCTTGTGCCGTGGATTGCAAGGACCGGTACAGGCTTTCTGTAAGATGGCCCAAATTCTTTCTTGTCAGCAATCTTTTCTCTGACTAGATCCCCAATTTTTGGGATCCAGATAGGTCTTGCCGTTACTGCCTTGACTTCCTCAGTGGCGGCCTGTTTCTGGAGCACGTTACTTTGTTGTGTCCTGGATTCATTTAGATCCTTTAAAACAGCCAAACGATCATGGATATCAAATGGTTTTTCATCCGCCACTGTGCCTTCACAATCAAGATCAGGTACCCACATTCTTGTCCCAAAAGGACCTCGTAAGGAGTGACACCTCCTAGAGAGCTTCTTGGCTGATTATTGAGCGGGTGCTGTACCCCATAAAGGTGATCGACCCATCTACCGCTCTTGCCTAATACCCTAGCTGTTAAAGATTGCTTTAAGTCTCGGTTTTTCCTCTCCACAACAGAATTTCCCTCTGGATGGTACGGAGAGGAGTACCGCAATGCTACGCCCATTCCTTCCATGGCCTCTTTGTAAGCCCGAGAGCTAAACGCCGGACCACGGTCAGAATGTAACGTGCCAACTGCGTGTGTGCCGATAAAGACTCGCAAATCTTTTATAACAGTTCGAGAGTCAGCCGAGCGCTGAGGCCAAACCCATAGGAATCTTGAGCTGGACGCGCACAAACGGACAACGTAATGTTGTCTAACAATGGTATCTGTACTGGACGTGTTGCGGTGGACCCATTCATCTGCTTGCAGATGTCACAGCTCCAGACGTAGTCTCTAATCAGCCTTTTCATCACGGGCCACCAGTAGCGTTCTTTTAACAAAGCAACCGTCTCCTTAAGTTCGTTATGTACAGAACCTGTTCCTTCGTGTGCTGCCACAATTAAGCTTAGCCTACGATCCATATTTGGTATTACTCATTTAG
Source organism: Calotriton arnoldi (assembly GCA_963921515.1). Classification (NCBI taxonomy): domain Eukaryota; kingdom Metazoa; phylum Chordata; class Amphibia; order Caudata; family Salamandridae; genus Calotriton; species Calotriton arnoldi. Next base: position 50,725 of record CAWUFW010023282.1, read on the forward strand.
GTACTGCTGTGCTGCCTTTGCGTGAAGCATTGACAGCTACCATAATCTCGCCATCTATTCTCGTCTTTGAACGAGTAACTGCAGCTACGGCGGCTGTGCGAACAGCCCCCTTTGCGGCTTCATCAGCCAATGAATTCCCTTCAACGTGAACGCCATCACACTGATGACTCAGTGTATGTATCATGTGAGCCCTTGGTAGTTCGTTTCTCAACTCCACTACCTGTTCCCATAGCATTTTATGCTTAATTGTGCCACCTTTTGCATCTCTGAACCCGTTTTGTTCCCAATGATGTAGATATTCATTGTACGACTGTACACAGTAAAAGGAATCACACACAATAAGTGTGGGGAATTCATGATCCGTATTTATAAGTGCCAGTATAAGTGCTTTGAGTTCTGCCAACTGTGCCGTGCAGTCTCCTAGAGATTGCGTTTTTGTTCATCTTGGATGGAACTTGCCATTGTGCATGCGACCTTTAACAATCGCACACGCTGCGCTGTAAGCTTGCTTACTCCCTATGGCTGGTTGAGCAGAACCGTCAGTGTAAATAATGTATTCATACTGATCTAGAGGCAAAATTTCATTTGGTAGAGGATATTCTTGTTCGTATTGCAAGAATGCCTGTGTTTTTAAACTTGGATCAAATCTGTATTCAACATCCGTTGCAGTAAGAGAATTAGCCCATTGTATCCATCTTGGATGTAAGGCTTTCGCATTTGGAATGCTAGCTTTTGTAACAGCTTCTAAAGCTGGTACTGGGGTCACGACAATTATGCGTTTTCCCTGAGCCAGAGCTCTTTCTCTTGCTACAGGGGTGTGAACTGCTGTCAGGATTTTTTCTGTTGAAGTGAAACGCATTTCTGCGTTTGTATACAGGTGTGATTTATATGTGATTGGTACTGTTTCACCTTCATTAAAAGTTAAATAAGTGTACCCGCATTGACCCGCTATTACTCGGATCACTAAGTTCTGTGCGTTTACGCGTGTCTGTAAATGTTTAGAAGCTATCACGTCTTCCTGTAGGGAACGCAGGATATTTGTGTGTTCCTGTGTCCATTGTCTAACTGAAAAGTCAGGTTTTATTAAGTCGTAGAAAGGTTTTACCCTTTCTACGTAATCCAAAATGTATGTTTGACCAAAATTTAGGAATCCTAGAATTGATTGTGAGTTCTTTAATGATTTTGGAGGTTGGAGCAGCGCACACTTTTCTAAAAAGTTAGCTGCTAGGCTTTTCCTTCACTTGACAGCTTGTATCCTAAAAACAGGACACTGAGGTGGGCAATTTTTGATTTTTTTAAATTAAATTTGTAGCCCTCAGAGGCGAATCCCATAATAATGGTGCTCACCCTGGTCAAGTGCCTCTTTAAGTCATCGTCCGTCAGATAAATATCATCCACATAGGACAATGCTTCTTCATCCAAATTTTGGAGTAACTCTGTTACCCTTGCTGAAAACAACCCCGGGCTATTCTTGTACTCTTGGGGGAGTCGGCAAAATTGCCGTTGGGACCCTAACGCACTGAATGCAGTTAGATACCTGCTTTCAGGCGCTATATTTTGGCAGGAAAATCCATTTGAGATATCAAGTGTTGTTTTGTATTTTTTCCGCACAATGTTATTCATTAATGCGGCACTGTGTGCATTTTGAACTGCAAATGTCTTTGTGCAAGTGTTTAAATGTCTGTAATCTAAAACCAAACAATATGTGTTGTGAGGTTTGGCTACGGGGAACAAAGGATTGTTCATAGGTGAAGTGCAATTTTCTATCACTCCCTGATATTCAAGTTGGTCTAGAATCTCCCTGACTTGTTTTTTAGCTTCCTGCTTTATAGGGTATTGCCTTTGAGCATTTGGGGAAACTTTTAACGGGATCACGTGGTGGGTTGACTCCTCATCCCAACCAGCATGATTTTTGTATAATGCTGGAGCTAGGGCAACCGCCCACTCCTGCGCATATGCATGTTTTAGGTGAATGGGAACGAGGTCGGAAAAGGCTTGAAAAATTACAGTCCATGACGAATGCTGGCGGCCAGTCTTGTTCAGCTAATAGAATGTCATAACCAGATGACAGATTTTTCCAAAAGAGACCTTTAACTTTTCTGGGTTTGTCCCCCTCCATCCGGAGTGTTATCTCATGTAACTTATGTGGGACACTTATCCGAGTATCAGGTGTTTCCACCGTGATATACTCACTCAACTCCGCTGTCACCAGAAATTCCTTCAGGTTCTGGCGAGCTATCGTTACTTCTGCCGCGCTGTCTAGCATCGTCAGAGCCCATTCCCCGTTCAGAAGCTGTGTCCTCAGAATTCTGGGCATGTCTGATCTTGAGACCTGCTACCTTCTTCTTTTTGAACTGAGGTTTTGATTTTTGTTTATCCTCTTTTTTAGGTGCGTAGTCCGCAGCGCGTTGCGTGTCTCTGGACTTTGTATGCTCCTCTTGTCTGTGTTCTGACCGTCCTTCCCTCTCGGAGTTTCTTGACGAACCCTGAAAGGAACGAGAGGAACGAGTAGCAGTATCCTGATACCTGTCAGGTTTTTTAATATTATCCCTATTCCTGAGGTTATACCTCCTTTCAGAGGGCTCCTGTTGAGGAAACCTACCTCTAGACTGAAATCTGGTGTCTTTAGATTTTTGTTGTTTTTTATTTTCCCACTTCTTTTTAGAAGAAGTAGGTGTCTGCTTTGTAGTGTCCTTTTCAGGACTGCCCACCAGTTGTGGTTTTAATGCTTTCCCACCCAAACTGTCTCTGCCTAGTTCTGCATATGCAGTTTCAATTATTTTGGGTAGTTCGTGTTGTTGATCCTCTGGACCGAACTCCCTCAGGCGTTGGCGGATCGCCACAGAAGCTGTTTCCCCCTTAATGTTAGCTAGTATTATGGCTGAGACCTGTTCAAAGTTGTTTAGCAACTTCATCCCTAAATTAAGGGCAGGCTCTGCTCCGTACTCATTTTGTATCTGTCTCAATACGTCAGGTACTACTGCTAAGGACGGGATACCATGTGTTCTGGTATATATGGCAGCAAAGACTGAACCCCAAGAGGTGCAGTCCTCTACTTGTGGTGTGAGACCCATGGGCAAGCAGATAGTTAGAATTCTGTGTTTATCACTGGTTGTAGTATTCGGGAATACTGCTTCAAGCTGAGTTATTTTCTGAGCTATCCAGAATGGGATTTGTTCGCGTTTTGCTGGCATTTTGCCCATTATCGCGTGTAATGTTTGTGGAGTTATTTTATTAACTGTACCTTGGACTGGAGTGTCTTGTGCTGCAGCTGGTGCAGGCTGAACTGTTAAAGTCCTCATCACAAATTGTGTGAGGTTTCTGTAGATTTTAATTAAATCTCTGTGTTGTACGAGTAAGTCTGGCTGTGGCATTGTGTCAATGTCAGGATGCGGTGTGTATGCTGCTAATATGGGCCATGTGGCTCCTGCTCCTCCGAGCGGGCCTAATCTTGCTCTTCCTCGTACGTGGGGTAGGGCGCCTTTAAACCAGTAATTATGCTCCTGGTAAGTGAGCGGGACCTCTAATCCCTCAAAATGAGTATAGTCTGCTGGTGTTTCACCTTCTTGGTAGTAGTGAAATACATTTGTAATTGCATTCGCTGCTGGGAATGTAACCCATGAATAGAACACCTCTGTTTTATTAGATTCGTGTGCCTCAATCACGAAAATTACTGTACCACCCCTGGCTCTTAAGCCATGTTCTAGAAGTTTTATGGTGACTGCCCTTCTGAAATTTGGTGCAATTTGTATAGCATCTTCAGGGTCTTCTTCTAAACTGAAGAGGTTTGTTGTAACTCTCCCTGTTGCGTTTGTTTCTTCCACCATTTTTAATTGGAAGAAGGGAGATTAAAGAGTATTTTAAAATAAGGTGTAAGTGCACAATTGTAGGAAGTAAATATCCTTCAAGCTTGAATAACCAACAGCCAATAAATAGTATTCTCGTACTACTCAGCTGCGGCGGATTTTGTGCCCACCCACTCCAGACGTCTCTGGGGTTTTGTGAGTAGGTTCTCTGAGAATAGCACGACTGAACTACTCGGATTCTACTGTTAAATACGTACCCAGCCAACGTTGGCGGCGCCATGTCGTGTAGCTCCTATAGTACCCCTGCAGGACCTGCGCGTTTGGATAACATATACTGCAGGCTTGGTGGCAGACTGGCTCCGTGCACCCCCACCGTATATGTTAGCCTGGTTTGCATTAGCTAGCTTGCAGTGCCACTAGTGTCTCCTCTTATCGGGGAGAGATTCGTTTCTGGCAACCTTAGATCATGACAACCCTGATTCCCTCAGAATCGTGGAAACAATGTACTACCTTTCGCTCAGTAATTCGTGCTCACTTATTCGGTTTGTCTCAGAGAGTTACACAGAATAAACAGTTGGGCGTTTCAATAAGCATTTATTGAACAGTTGTTATTCTAGTGTAAAATATATGTGCTGCGGTAACCAGCAGACAATAGCAGAGATATATTATCAGCAGTATGATAAAAGCAAAGGGATAGAACAGTTCTACCATATTGCGATAATCATGAGTACATACATGAATATAAAAGCATTATGCAAGTGCGCGTACTCCTACGATGCCTACCTAGATGTACCTGTGTGTACCTAGCATATGTGTGTAGGTCTTAGATGCTAAGAGCCAAGAATCCTCCTAGGATTTAGTCGAGCCCCCATACCTGAATAGAGAGTGTGTGGGACCCCATCCTGGTCTCGAGTTGGACACCCCGTCCGGGTTGTGTCAGACCACTGTCAGCTTGGGCAACTGCATGCAGGAGCCTCAGCGTCTCTGGTCAGTGTGTCAGCATGGAAGTCTCGGTTCCCTCTGCCTTACTAGGGCAAGATGTGGTGTATTTATACCCTAAAGAGTCTCGGTCCTCAGTATGGTTTGTATTGGACATGAGGAAGATGTCAGGGGTGAACTTTGTACATACATATTATGCTGGTGGTGTATTCTTAGAAAGCCATGCATAATTAATGAGTACAGTGTGGGCCTGTGTTTGGAAGAACCCTGCTGTATTCAAAACCACAGGATAGATAACGTTCAGCCCTCAGAGCTCATTGTGTACTAGCTAGGACCAATGTAGGTGAAAGATCATGCCTACATAAGGAATCATGACTATAATAGGACATGTACAGTTGTGACCATAATTGGGCAAATGCGGCCATGACCATAATAGGGCAAGTACGAATATGACCATATTAGGGTAAATATGAATACGTCTATTTTAGGGCATGTACGAACGGGTCTACATTAGGGCCTCTATGCGGGATATAACACTGTAGGCAGATTTCAACGCTTTCAACAGTTTGCCATGTAAACACAGCTTATCACACTGCCAATGACTTAATATTACTTAAGGGACATGTGGCTTACTATACCACCAGGCCAGGTAGAATCGTTGTGTGGCCACAATCTTAGTGCATAACATTTTATTTGATACCTTTTGCCAACACTTTTTCGTATTGTGTACATCCTGCTGATGTCCACATCTCATAAGGACAAGTCATCCCATCCCTCCCTAATAAATATCATCAGGCACATATTGTCCAGCTTAGATGCTGTTGTGTTCTTCACCTGAATATATCTGCCCTTCTCAGATGTTGGGGAAGCCACATTTCCAGATATCTGATTTACAGTGCTAAACCATAGTTTTTTTTGCACGCATAGATTAATGCCCCTTGTAACAGCCATCAATACCATTGGGAATATGTAACTTCCACTTCCATGGACTTACCCCCCTTACAACCTAACACCTACTTTGTTAGACACTCACAGACATCTTTTGCCATCTGCACATAGTCCAAACATGGAATAAGCTCAAATTTAGATAGAACGTATTCTGTACCTCACTTATGGTAAGGTCCAGTCTGACATGTGACATCAGTACACATAACTCTGAATTTTGCCATCTGCCTCATTGGACAACAGATTGTACCAGTTCTGTTTGTAAAATGTTTACCACAGATCAATCTCCACTTACCAAGGCCTGCAATTACACAGTACCTGGTTGTATTGCATGGAATGTCACAGTCAAGTTCACAGGCATTAAATAACACAAAAGTGTTGTCTCAATACAGAGACTGTGGCAAACAATGGTATTTGGGATGAACTATGTTGAGCATCACAGAAATATGTAAAGGGTCTCTTTCTTGCACATTGTGTTGTCATGTGCCCATTATACAATGGAATAGCACTACTGGCAATCCCCATTCTCTTTTAGTCTTACATGGCCCTGATTCAAGGGATCTAATCAAGCAACAAAATCTATTTTTGCATATGCTACATGTTACACATTACATGAGTCTTGATTGTCACAAAACCTAAAAGTCATGACACTGGTTGCAATATGTGTATGTGCATGGTATTGTACAAAGTTCATCAAGGTACATACTCACCCCCTCTTTCCTGCTGTCTGGCTCTCAACTGCCCATCGAGGTCGGGATAGGCCACCGCTAGGATGCGACACATTGGGGGGGTCAGAGTGGGGTGCGAGCCCCTCCTGTCTGGAGGTGCTAGGCCCAGCTGTACTTCTGTGATCTTCTTCGCCCAGCCTCTCAGGTCCTGCCACTGTTTTTGGCAGTGGCCACTGTGCCGACGTGTGACCCCCAGGGAACATACCTTCTGGGTGATGGTCCTCCACAGGAAAACCTTCTGACGGGCGTTGACCTGTAAGGATGACATGGTATCGGACACTTAGTGCACATGCAAGATGTACCTATCCATGTACTTTGTCAAATAGGTCAGGAATAGCTAGCGTAAACAATATCCAAGTTAGCAGAATATAATTCCCAACACTGCACCTGTTGTCAAACATGTGATCTTAACATATTTCATGACACATTTTCATTTTCTGTTGACACCACACTCTAAAGTGACCTTGCCCTAAGTAACACCTCTCACTACACTGTGGATAGGAGAACAACACAGGTGTCATGAAATTTCATAACTGCTAACCTCAGAACACCTATGTCTTCTGAAGAAGGGAACAGTAGCATTTTGGCCCTGGACTTACACCTAACTAGTATGGTAATTTACCAATGATTACACTGTGTCAATAACGCATTGTCAAACATGATCTACACATGGCCTGCATGGATATTATAACCCATACACCTGGTCGCCTTCCTACATCTGACATGATCATTGTTGAGCACTTTGATTTGCCATGTGAGGGCTTGTGACATGACTGACATAACGCTGATATTGTGTCATGTGTGTGGAGTTGTTGTGACTGTATAGAGTAACAACTTGGCATTTCACATTCACCATTAGAGTAAGCTTAGCTATGATGTCACAAGCAAATGTACTTTGAAATATGACCAAAAACAAGGCATTGTCATGTCAAACTGACTAACTATTACACCATGCGAAGTTTGTGGTGATGATGAGATATTCACATGAGAACAGTGTAATAAAGACCAGACCATTACTGACACACATACAGCAGTGAACTTGCCCATCACATTTATATATACACTTTTAAACAATTGGAGACAGATTCAGATGTCTGTCTCATTGCAACAATCTGTCCTAGGTGTATGGTTAGCTGACATTTAAAATATGTATTCTGTTTGAATTGTTCTCACCTACTCCTCTGGTGTGCCATACAGCTGCTTGTACAGGGGAAGGACCATGTCCACCAGCATCTTCAGCTCCTCTCCTGCGAAGGTAGGGGCCCTGATCCCTGTACAGCGAGACAATGTAGCTCTCAGAGGATGTGAACAGCAACAGAGAGATGAAGAGGCCTGTAGAAGGGCAGGTTCTGAAGGCAAGCGATCGTGATCTGTGTAGCAAAACGCAAGACATATCTAGACCACATAGGCGGTCTTCTGTGCGGGCGTTCAAAGGGATAGGTCCGCGTCGGTCGCATTTTACAAAGTCGTCCAATGGATTAAATTGCTGACTGACACTCCGCCTACCATGTGGTTTAAAATAGCTGCTGCCCGCGAGTAAGATTGCTACATTAGCAAAGGAAGTTTACCACGTTGGTCTTCACTGCAGCTGGACACAATCATCGAGTCGCAACTGTCACAATAACAAGTTACAGCCTATGGCTTTTTCCGCCTCAGTTGTAAACCGCCTACTGTGACTTTTGAATGAAGGATTGGTTGGTGACAAAAAACTTGAAAATGTTGTTGTTTGGTACTGCACCATGCCTGGATGCACTATATTGTGTATTGAAGGAGCATACAAATCAAATGCCCACATTCACATGAAGAAGTCACCTTGAGAGGACCCTGAAACGCTTATTGGCAGGCTAAACATTTTCTGATTTTCAACTTTCTCTCAGGCAGTATGCGGCCCATGTCCATTAACAGGTGTAAATACACCATATAACAGTATTGAAAGCCACTGTCACCCAGTGTGCGATCCGTGTGATGTTCAGGTGGAAAGGGTGTGTGTGTCTGATACACAGTATCCTACCTTCCCGGAGGGCCTTTAGACTTAAAATTCAAGCACCCTACTGAGGCATTGAAACTAAATGGGACAGTGTAAGTGGTCTTTGTGTTCTATTCTTAGGTGCACATCAGCATATTAAGAAAGATTCACATTGTCAATGGGTTGTGTATATCATTGTATGTGCAATGCAGACATAATAGCATGACAGTGTCCACCATGTAACATGTGTCTGCATGAAGTGCTGAGTGAAACTCAAGATGTATGTAGTGTATATGATGCGATACATAACATGATCCTACTGTGTTTACGACAAAACTCGCTCAGTTATTAAAAATACCTAAGTCATGTGTCCGTGGCTCGTGAAATTTGGACTATTTCCTGCTTGATTTTGCATCAAAAAGATTCTGTCACTAGTGATATGTATTTTCCTTCCTGTGTCACTGTACATTTGAGACATAATCAGAAATGTCATGTATGCTGTGGTATGTTTAGCATATTTTTGTTCTGTGAAATCTGGTTTGCACTGCCATGGACTATCATCTGTAGTTACTTTGTCTTTGGTGTTTGTCTAAGTACATGTTGCTGGGCACATTGTTAACACTCCACACATAGGTATCGCGGAGGAGCCTTAAGGGAGCCTCCAATCTACAGGCCCTCTCCTGAACTACAAACCATGGAAGAGAGGGTGTTATATTTCATATAGGTACCCCGGTATAGGTGTAGGTATCATCATAACCCTTCACCTACATTCTCTCCTATACTAAATACATAACAGATTTGGAGGACTGACCCTTTACCCAGTTACAATACTACACATAAGTACGTAGGGTTTTTCCCTGGACACTGGCCTCATAAATTATGCATGAGGATTCTTAGTTTCTTGGAATCACAGCAGGACCATCATCTCCTGCGTAATAACTGTGTATAAAGTTCATTCCCAACGTCATCCTAAGTCCGACACTGGCACAGCAAGGAAGAACCCATGGGGATACCTTAGGGTATATAAATACCACATCTTGCTGAGATAGAGGGAGGAAATCACGACTTCCATGCTGACACACTGACGTGAGACGCTGAGGTTCCTGCATGCAGATACTTCAGCTCACAGTGGTCTGACATCCCTCGCGGGGTGTTCAGCTCAAGACCAGAACGGGGTCCCGCAGGCTAACATCAGGTAATGGGGTTGGCTTTATCCTAGAGGGATTCTTGGCTTTACACCTACTCACATGCTAGGTACACTTAGGTACATCTAGTTAGAGTGCATCGTAGGAGTACGCATTTTATTGCCATGTATTTTATATACGCGCCTATATTTATGATTTTAGCAAAATGGTAGAAACCTACCATCTGTTTACTTTCTTAGTGCTGCTACTCATTTATATATGCTACTGTCTACTGGTGATTTCAGTGCACTTATTTTACGCTAGAATAACGACTGTTCAATAAATACCTATTGAAAACGTCCCAACCGTTTATTCTGTGTATCTCTCTGAGAACAAGTGAGCATGAGTGACTGAGCGAAAAGTATTTTACTGTTTCCACGGTCCTGAGGGATCAGGGTTGTCATGTTCGATAGTTGCCAAGAACTATTCTCTCCTTGGTAAGAGGAGGTTATAGTGGCATTGCGAGCTAGCTGGCACACAGGCCAACATACCCGGTGGGGGTGTCTGGAATCAGTCTGGACACCAGTCCCGCAGTGTATGTTGTCTAAACGCGCAGATCCTATATAGGTCTTATAGGAACCCCACGACATGGCGCCGCCAACGTTGGTATTAGCACTTATTTAACAGTCAAATCTGAGTAGTTCAGTTGTGCTATTCTCAGAGACTCCTACTCACATTTTCCCCAGAGACGTCTGGAGTGAGAGGGAACAAATCCGCCACAGCTGAGTAGGAAAGTTCCTGTGTATTGGCTGTTGGTTTAATCAAGCTTGATACAGTGTTCCTAATTGTGCACATCACCTTATCTCAGTTCCCTTGAAACACTCTCCTTTCTAAAAATAATGACTGAACAGAGAGACGTAGATGAAGGAAATGCACTAAACTTCTCAGCCGAAGAAGACGATGCAGATGCAATATACATTGCAGATAATGTTAGAAATGCCGTCACCCTAAAACTAGTACATATGGTGTTACAATTAGGGGTGGGCAAGTGACTTTACGTGATTCAGTCACACGAATCATATAGAACAGAGGTATTCTATTCATGGATTAAATTCCCGCAGGCAAATGCACAAACCAAAACATTTCACTACTATGTAGAAGATGATATACCAAATGAGTATAGTCCATATGAGGACATTGAAATTCCACTCACTTACGAAGAACACCGCTACTGGTTTAAAGGCGCCCTCCCCATTCAAGAAATAGAGTAAGACTCGGACCGTTTGGAAGAGACAGAGCAACATGGCCAGTTTTAGCGGCATACACACCACATCCTGACATTGACACAATGCCAGGAGGAGACTTACTTGTACAGCATTAAGAATTATTAAGACTTTACAGAAACATGACAGTTTGTGTTGAGAACAATCACACTTCCGCCCACACCGGCTACACAACCAGGACCAGTCCAAACTCCTACAACACAAATTACACCACAGACGGTGGGAGGCCAAGATGGCGGCTGAGTGAAAGACCTTGGGAGCTCACCTCCACATCACTTCATCCCTCAGAACGATTGCCGATGTCGAGCGCAGCCAAGAATGCGCCCTGGCCCCGAAAACTGGCCTCGCTGGCGTGAAGGAGAGTGGGGGATGATTGAAAGACACGACGGTGGACAAATTGAGAGGAGAAACTACTGTTCGCGCTGGGAAGCGCTAGCCTGGTTGTTGCTGACAGCTGTCTCAGGCTGGGGCAATCCAGACAGGAGCCGGCCGGAGTTGCTTAGCAACACCGACGCCGGATTCACGGAAGTGCCTCGCGGGAAGGCAATGGCGATGGCAGCGCGAGGAGCACGAAGTAAGACGCGCTCCACAACTCAGCTGATTGCTTCTGCAGCGCGGCGTGAACCCGACCCGAAATCGGACTATGAAGTAAAGAAGCCCGGTCACGTTGCGGGTAATAAAGGTAAAATAAATAATGGGAAAAATGCTAAGTCCCTCGCCCCTGGGAGTCTGCCTGCTGGAGGATCGGAGAAAAAACAGTCTGTGATCACGAGTCTGTTTTTGACAAAAAAGGATTTGAGTATGGAGGAGGGGGGACAGATGAAAAAACAAATAAATGACTGTGCCAATGTTGAGAATACTGATGAAGTTCAGTCACAGACTCAAGAGAACTTGACTGATGCAAACAATATCCGAACCTCATGGGGGTCAAGCAATGAGAATATGGTATTGAGTATGGATGATACGCCCGCAATTATCCAGCAAGAGAGGGAGGGTAGCAAGAAAGGAATCTGTCGCAGTCTAATTCTAAAATTGAGACGGAGAAAAAGGAGAAAGATGTCAGTGCGAGCCAGGAAGTAAGGCAGGTGCCACGCATGTTGACAGATGGGTTACAAGAAAGCCTCTCAGAAAATACAGAGATGGGCTATCTGTCCCCCGATCTTATGGAAAACTTTTTTTCCCTGAATGAAGAATCTGGCGACTCGGATATCATTGAATCGCACAGTGGTAGCAGCGATGACGGGTGCATAGACACCTCAACAAGTAACTGTAGCCAACCGGAAGGTAGAAAGATGCCCAGGAAATTAAAGAGGCTTTCGGAAGGGAAAAAGAGTGCCCGTAAGCGGGGCGGAATTGAGGAAGAGGGTGAGCTCGGGTGGGATTACTCAGACACACAACCACATTCCTTGATGGGCTTGCATGGAACAGTGAGCTTAGACAAGAGATCTCAAGGGAGGATGGTGGCTCACAGGGACCCTGTGCAAACACCCGAACCTACATTGGCTACGATCCTGCAAACATTAAGTGCATTTCAGAACGAGGTTAAAACAGAAAATCGGTATGCCCGTGTTGCGGCAAAAAAACTACAGGGCTCGGTGCGCAAAATTGGGAAGACCTGCACTGAAATAGTGGAAAGGATAAGTATGGTGGAGAATCGGACAGAAGTGTTGGAATCTACAGTTGATGCCTTAAAAACACAGGTGTCTTCACAGGAGAGCGTGGTGAAAGACATGGGGGCCGATTCCGATCTCGGTCGGAGGCGCACCCAATACCATTCGGTCGGGAAAAAGCCATGCGAAAGCCTGTTTCCCGACCGAACCGTACGCGTGGTCCGGCCGAGCGAGTACGATGCGAGTCGCCGACCGACTCGTCCGGGCGACCCGACCGCTCCGACCGACTCGTACCCGGATCGTACCGCTCCGACCGACTCGCTCGGACCCGATTCGCACCGCGCAATGGAGACGTTTTCCGGCCGGGTAAGTACGATGCGCACCTCGACCGCTCCGACCGACTCGCGCCGTCCGACTCGAACTCGCTGTCGGAGCCGTACTTTGGGGGTCCGTGTCGGACCCCTGTACGCGCACCCGTGCGAGCGCACACAGGGGGACCCATGGGTCCCCCTACCTGTGCGTGTACGCCGCGAGCGCTGCGCGGCGTACTCCGCTGTAGGGCGCCCTTGACCGCCTCGCACCCATTGAGTCAATGGGAGCCCGCGTACGCGTTGTACGACCGGCTCCCATTGAGTTCAATGGGAGTCCGACCGACTCGTGTCCGATAACATACGGACGCATCGTACTCGTTCGGTCGGACTGCACGGGTCCGATTCGGTCGGAAATCTCTCCGGGTCCGGCTCGGTCGGAGAGATTTGCGGCCCGAATCAGAATCGACCCCATTATGTGGAAACTGGAGGAGGCAGAAAATCGCCAACGCCGGAATAATCTAAGGATCCTAGGGATCCCTGAGAATAGTGAAGGAAGCGATATTCGCGCATATACTATCAACTTGTTCAAGAACGCGTTTCCAGAACTAGTGCAATGGGATTGGGACAAAGAGATTCAACGCGTACACAGATTCCCGATGACAATGTCTAAACGCCCGCAAAATAACCAATCATATCCTAGAGTTATTTTGATTTCTTTTGGAAATTTTTTGCTCCGACAGGCTGTATACGATCTGGCCAGACCTAATAAAAAACGGAACTGGGAGAGTTTTTCATTTTTTGCTAAACCAGATTTTGCGCACGCCACAGTGGAAAGACGCTGGCGGCTTCGACAACTGATTACACCGTTTCAAAAAGCTGGTGCCTTAGCTTTTCTCCAGAACCCTGCAAAATTGAAAGTAGTCTCGCAAGGACGAACCTTGTATTTTACATCCGAGATACAAGCCGAGCAAACATTGAAGGAAATCATTGCAGGGAAATCTGGACACTCTGAGAGCAACCAATAGCTTTCTTTTTTCTTCTTTCTCTGGTGTTGGTCTATTTGGATGTTGTATTTTTTCGCATGATATAACTGTGCTACTTTTTTGTTGCAGCTGGGTGGAGGGGTACGTCGGGTGAATGTCTAAGAAGAGGATGTATATATAGGAGGGGTGGAGGGGTGTGGAGAGTGGGTGAGGTTGGTCAGACGCTATCACACAGGCTCAGGATTGAGCCAGGTGGCTTAGATAATGGTGGGGGGTGGGGAGGAGGGAGGACAAGACTAGGGGATTTTTAGACACAAGGGGGCATATTTACGTTCCCTGGCGCATCCCTGCATATCAGCAGGGATGCTCCAGGGAAAATGCGTCACGCAAGTTTACCCTTGCGCCACGTCCGATGCGCCGCATTTACAATGCGGCGCATCGTGGCGCAGGGATAAGCAGATGCGTGATGCATCTGCCGGCGGAAGGTTGGCGCAGTGCTGAAGTTGTGTCGCAAGCGCGACGCAACTCCAGCACTGTTCCAACCTTCCCTATCTCTAACATGGTGCGTCAATCCTTACGCCTGCTTGAAGCAGGCGTAAGGATTTGACGCACCAGCGTCGGAAAAGTGACTGCGTGAAATCTTGTAGATTTCACTACGTCACTTTTCCGAGGCATACCTGCGCCGGAACGCCCCCCCCTGCGCCGGTACGCCCACATGAAACCTGACGCAGGTTTCATGTGGCGCAGGGGTTTACTACGTGACGCATCTCCCTAGATGCGTCACGTTGTAAATATAGCGCAACGCGGCGCATGGTTTGCGTCGCCGCTGCGTCACATGCGTGACGCAACGGCGGCTCAAAAGTGGCGCAAGGGGCTTATAAATATGCCCCAAGGTGTATTGGATAGGTGCAGGACGGGGGGGCCAATACAATAACAGAAATAGTAGAGAAGGGCAAGTATGGCGTATGGATGGGGTGAACAAATACCATTATGGCTAGATTGAAAATTGTGACTGTTAATATCTGTGGCCTTAATGATATAAAGAAAAGACAGAAAGTAGCTGTGGGATTACAGGTAACGGGGGCCAATATCATATGTTTACAAGAGACACATATTGAGGGATCTCAACAATATCTGTTGAAGACACTAGGATATCGGCTGATTATTGCTTCAACACAGGGGGTGCGAGCTAGGGGGTGGCGATTTTGGCAAAAGGGGAGATCTTCAATTTACACGTACATTAGCTGATAAATTTGGACGATGGGCGATTACAGAATGCCACTATGACAATGGGGAAAGCAAATTGACTCTATGTACTATCTATGGTAATGTTAGTGACGACCCAGAGGTGCTGTCTGGCGTGGCTAATGAACTGGCTCACTGGCCTCTCCCGCTGATTGTGTGTGGGGATCTCAATTTACATTTGCCTGGCGACTGGCTTTCTGATCCAGATTTTAAATATCAAGGGCGGAAACCGAAAGTATTCCAGGCACTGAAAGATATGTGTATGTTACATGGGCTGATTGATGGCTGGCAATTAGAGAACTCTGGGGATCCAGGATTTACGTATTATTCTTATCCGCATTCCCGGCATGCGCGGCTAGATTATATGCTTATGTCTAGCTCCTTGAGCCCTGCCAGTATAATAGAAAAATTGCCAAGAGTTTTCTCGGACCATAATCCTCTAGTACTAAACCTGGAATGTGGGAAAAATAAATCCAATATGAGGACATGGACGTTCGAAAGAACATTACTGGGTAATGAGAAATTTTGTCAACATATGAGGAGATGGATTCCGGGATTCTTGGAGGATAATCTTGGTAGTGTAGCAATAGATGTGGTTTGGGATGCCCTAAAGGCAGGGATTAGAGGGGAGACGCTGCAATTCTCTCTTAGCTCTAACAAAGAGGCCAAACAAAAGATGGCGACTCTACAGCACAATCTGGGTAGGGCTGAGGGAGATCTGATTAAGTCTGTTCAGGAGGGACGAGTATCCGATAGTGAATTAAGTCGGGTGGTGATTGCTAAAAATTATATAATTGATATTCTAACGGAGAAAGCGGTAGCCAAGGCAACAACTCATAAAGAGAAAATATATGAGGTGAATGAACAAGTGGGCCACCAATTGGCGGTTCACACCCGAGAAGAGTACTCAGCTAACATAGTAAAAGAGATTAAGGATCCGGAGTCTGGCCTCAAGACTGAATCCTCCGAAATTAGAGCCACATTTCAACGATTTTATCAGAAATTGTATGAAGCAGCAGAGAATCAACAGGGCAGACCTGAGGCATATTTAAATCTAAATGCTCCGGTAAGATTTGAGAAAGAGGATCAAGAAAGTCTAGACAATCCTCCATATTGGGAGGAGATCCTACTCTCTATGAATAGTCTTGCTGCAGGGAAAGCAGCTGGTATGGATGGAATCCCAACGGAGTTCTATGTTAAATTCTCATCTCAACTAAAAGAAATAATACAGGAACTATTTGTCCATATTTTTCAGGGAGGGAGGCCGCCAGCCTCATGGTCATCTGCTAAAATTGTAGTCTTTGTAAAAAATAAATAAAGATCCTTTAGAACCCGGGTCCTATCGTCCCATCACATTGATAAACGGAGACTCCAAAATTTATTCCAAACTATTAGCGAACCGATTGCCACCAATTATATATAAAATCGTATCCGTACGCCAACACGGGTTTATCCCCGGGAGATCTACAATTGATCATGTCCAAAGGGTAATTTCTCTCTTTGATTTTACTGAGGTGACAGGAGACCCTATGGCACTTATAATACTTGACGCTGAAAAAGCTTTCGATAGGGTCTCCTGGAAATACCTGTGGGCTGCAATGTTACATAGTCTGATTAGTGAGGGATTTATAAAAGCAATACAAATGCTATACGTGGAACCAGTAGCCAGGGTGTTGATAAACGGGGTATTATCGGAAAAAATAATTATTACCAGGGGGACGAGGCAGGGGTGCCCATGCTCTCCTCTTCTATTCGCGATTTATATCGACTCATTCATCCGTAGATTAGATAATAATATACTAATACCATCAATTTGGGCACGAGAATATGAGACAAAAACACTGGCCTATGCTGATGATATCGATCTAGTTACTAGCGATCCTATTATTGTAATAGACGCGATAGAAGAGGAGGCTCTGCGTTTTGGAGCAGTCTCTGGATATAAATTAAATCAAGGTAAATCACAGATTATTCTTTATGACAAAATTAAGATGAGGGATGTTAGAGTCACAGATAAAGCTATATATCTAGGGGTCAGCATAACCGCAAAAGTAGATAATATAGTTAGCAATAATGTGGAACCATTGATCCAACGCACAAAAAAAGAACTGGTCCGGCTGAATAACCTGCATTTAACGATAGGTGGGAGATGTAATGTGATTAAAATGCTCTTTCTACCTAGATTTTTATATTTTTTTAGGTCTATTTGTTTAGAATTTCCTCCTCAACTGTTTAAATCCATAGAATCCATGTTCTCCAGGTTTATATGGGGATATAAGAGGCCACGTAGGGCCTTTAGATTTATTACACTACCAAAAGATAGAGGGGGACTGGCAATGCCCAATTTTAAAGTGTATTATTGGGCCACCGTATTAAGATATTGTACAATACTCATTTCTACAGGGTTTAATAGCGATAATATACCCACTCCACAAGAACTTATATTGGGAAGGGGCTGCGAAGGTTGCCTCTGGCGACATGTTAACGACAGTTACTTTAAGAAAGTTAAATTCAAGACCATCTCTGGCATATACAAGGTCTGGGGTTATGCTCGAAAATTACTGGGACTCGGGCGATATTCGTATTATATTCCAATGTCTAAAAATGATGACCTTCCAGAGATATTCAGTGATAGCTGTATGGATCGGTGGATACAGGCAGGGATTGTACAGCTTGGCTGCTTTTACGCGTCGAACGGGCTGAAGACCTTTGAAAAATTACATAATGATTATGACCTTAGCCATAGGGACTTTTTCAAATTCCTACAGGTGAGAGATTTTCTGACAAAGAAAGGTGGGGGGGGTAGGGTAAAATTTCAAGCAATTCAAATTATAGAGGATATACGCAAAAAATCTGTTTTAACTATTGGGGAGATCTATGAATCTTTGAATTCTCTGTTTCCAGATGATATGGAGAAACAGATGGCAAACTGGCAGACTAAATTAGGAGTATTGCCCCAAACCCCCCTCCGCTCTTTTTTTGTCACAGACCTGCTTTATGTCGATAAAACTGCAAGCCCAATTTTATAAAACTTTTTTTTCTCTGTATTACACCCCTATAAAATAGCAAAATGGGGGACCGGAAAGGGTACAACATGTCCATGATGCACACTGTTTGAGGCCGATATCGTGCATATGTTTGCCTCTTGTAATGCACTGTCAAAGTTGATAGCAGAAATTTCAGACTTTTTATCAGAAATATGTGAAACAGGAATAAGTATTACAACCGAGGAAATATTGTTGGGCATAGCAAATGTTACCCGGCCGAAACATATGCAAGGTCTGATTTTTGTGGCCATGGCCGTCTTAAGGTTATGCATAGCTTCAGCCTGGCTAGACCCGAATCCGCCGGCCTTCCAGCAATGAAGAGCCCGTCTCTTAGCAACATGCAGCCTAGAGGTGGCCATATATAATAAAAAAAAGGGCGCAATAAACTTAAGAGAGGTCTGATGATCTGGGATCCACTGTTGCAATGGATACAAAATCATGCTTAGGATGGATAGATGGTAATAAGGAGAAACGCTAGCCAAGTAAGAATTATCGATATCTAGATTTATTCGTATTGTATCGTATATATCCTTAACTGCTCTGCACCTTTGAACCTTATGGTCGTTTTGATGAATTATATAAGCTAAAAATTGTGTCTTTGTTCGGGTTTGGACTAAAATTTGTTGGGGTGGGGGGTTGTGTATGTGTAAATAAAGATATTTAAAAAAAAAAAAATTACACCACTGACACTGCAGGCAGTAATGGGTAAAATGCCCACAAAATGTGAACAAAAGCCCTTCTGGATAGCACAGAAAATTACACAACTGGAGGCGGTGTTTCCACACCCTGGTCCTAAGGAAAAGCATAGAATACTTACTATTTGCTTGTCAATGGGGATAGCTCCCTCTATAGAGGATTGTACCTCTTGGGGCACAGTCTTCGCTGCAATATATACCAGGACTCATGGTATCCCTTCTTTAGCGGTAATACCAGATGTATTAAGACAAATATAGAACGAGTATGGAGCCTGCTCTAAACTTGGGGATGAAGTTGTTAAATAACTTTGCCCAGGTATCTGCCATAATATTGGCCATAATATTGGCGAACATTAAAGGAGAAGCAGCATCAGTGGCAATACGCCAACGCCTGAGAGAGTTCACTCCATTACAACAGGAGACAGAACTACCTAAAATAATTGAAACTGCTTATGCAGAGTTAAATAGAGACAGTCTGGGAGCTAGACCTGCAAAACCACAACTAATGGGGAGTTCAGATAAAGAACAGGCAAAGCAAACACCAGTTTCTTCAAAGAAGAAATGGGACAATAATAAACAACAAAATAACAGATCTCACTCCAGGGGAAGGTCTCCTCAGCAGGAGCCTCCAGAAAGGAGATATAATCTTAGTAATCATAGAGATAACATTAAAAAACCTGACAGGTATCAGGATACTGATACTCGTTCCTCTCGTTCCTTTCTGGGTTCATCAAAAAACTCAGAGAGGGAAGGACGGTCAGAACAAAGACAAGAAGAGCATACAAAGTCCAGAGACAAGCAACTCACTTCAGACTACTCTTCAAAGAAAGAAGAAAAACCTAAAGCAAAACCTCAATTTAAAAAGAAGAAGCTAGCAGGTCTCAAAGTAAGACATGCCCAGAATTCTGAGGACTCAGCTACTGAAGGGGGAATGGGCTCTGACGATGCTAGACAGCGCGGCAGAGGTAACAATAGCTCGCCAGAACCTGATGGAATTTCTGGTGACAGCAGAGTTGAGTGAGTATATCCCAGTGGAAACACCTGATACTAGGGTGAGTGTCCCACACAAGTTACATGAAATAACACTCCAAATGGAGGGGGACAAGCCGAGACAAGTCAAGGGTCTCTTTTGGGAGAACCTGACTTCGGGCTATGACATCCTATTAGCGGAAAAAGATTGGCCGCCTACTATTGTTATGGAATGCCCAAAGGGGGAAACTGTAATTTTTCCAGCTTTCTCCGACCTAGTCCCCGCACACCTAAGACATACATACACGCAGGAGTGGGCGGTAGCCCTTGCTCCAGCATTATACCGCAACCACGTAGGGTGGGATGAAGAGTCACCCCAACACGTTATTCCAATAAAAACAAACCCAACTCCACAAAGACAGTATCCCATAAAACAGGAAGCTAAAAAAAAGGTCAGGGAGATCTTAGATCAACTTGAATACCAAGGTGTAATTGAACCATGCACCTCATCAATGAATAATCCTTTGTTTCCCGTAATGAAACCCGACAATTCATATCGTCTAGTTTTAGACTACAGACACTTGAACTCATGCACAAAAACATTTGCAGTTCAGAATGCACATAGTACCGCATTAATAAATAACATTGTGCGGAAAAAATACAAAACAACATTAGATATCTCACATGGATTTTTCTGCCAAAACATAGAGCCTGAAAGCAGATATTTGACAGCCTTCTCAGCGCTAGGGTTCCAGCGTCAATTTTGTCGACTCCCCCAAGGGTATAAGAATAGTCTGGTGTTATTCTCAAGGAGGGTAACAGAGTTACTACAGAATTTGGATGAAGAAGCATTATCCTATGTAGATGATATTTATCTGACAGATGAGGACTTAGAAGAACACTTGACCAGGGTAAGCACCATTATTTTGGGTTTCGCCTCTGAGGGCTACAAATTTAACTTTAAAAAATCAAAGCTAGCCCACCTCAATGTCCTATTTATGGGATATGAGCTTTCAAGTGAAGGCAAAAGCCTGGCAGCCCATTTTTTAAAACAATTTGCACTGCCACAACCTCCAAAATCATTAAAAAACTTACAGTCCATACTGGGATTTTTTGACTTTGAGCAGAACATACATTTTGGATTACGCAGAGAGAGTAAAACCTTTCTACAACCTAATAAGACCTGACTTTTCAGTTAGACAATGGACACAGGAACACACAAATATCCTTCATTCCCTACAAGCTGATATGATATCATCAAAACACTTACAGACACGCGTAAACGTACGCAACCTGGTGATCCACGTAGTCGCAGGTCAATCTGGGTACACTTACTTAACCTTTAATGAAGGTGAAACAGTACCAATTGCATATAAATCGCATTTGTACGCCAACACTGAAATGCGTTTTGCTCCTACAGAAAAAATTCTGACAGCAGTACAGACTGCTGTAGTGAGAGAAAAAGCACTGGCTCAGGGGAAACGAATAATTGTTGTGACCCCGGTACCGGCCTTAGAGGCTGCCACAAAGGCAAGTTTCCCAAATGCAAAAGCGTTACATCCACGATGGATACAATGGGCTAATTCTCTCACTGCAACAGATGTAGAATACAGATATGACCCTAGTTTAAAAACACAAGCATTCCTGCAATATGAACAAGAATATCCTCTACCAAATGAAATAATGCCTCTAGATCGGTATGAATACATTATTTATACTGACAGATCTGCTCAACCGACCATAGGAAGTAAGCAACAATACAGTGCAGCATGCGCTATTGTAAAAGGTAGGATGCAGGATGGCAAGTTCCGTCCAAGCTGTACAAAAACACAGTCTCTCGGAGACTGCACAGCTCATTTGGCAGAATTAAAAGCTCTACTACTGGCACTGATAAATACGGATCCAGAATTCCCCACACTGATAGTGTGTGATTCCTTTTACTGTGTCCAGTCATACAACGAATACCTCCACTATTGGGGACAAAATGGGTTCAGAGATTCAAAAGGTGGCACAATCAAACATAGGAAACTATGGGAACAGGTAGCAGAGTTAAAGAACGAACTACCAAGGGCACACATGATACACACACTGAGTCATCAACGTGATGGCGTTCACATTGAAGGGAATTCCTTGGCTGATGAAGCCTCAAAGGGGGCAGTACGCACTGCGTCCGTAGCTGCAATCACCCATTCAAAAACGAGGGTAGACGGTAGCACAATGGTAGCTGTGATTGCTTCACGCAACAACAGCAAAGCACTACCTAAAGGTTTTCCACTCAAGTACTCCTACAAGTTAGATGCAAACAATGTTCCATTTGCTCAGATTCCTGGAGTGGGGGATAGAGTAATACCAAACATGGATCGCAGGTTAGGTTTAATCTTGGCTGCACACGAGGGTCTGAGTTCTGCGCACGCAGGAGTTACGGAGACAAGTCTTTACTGAAACAACGCTATTGATGGCCAGGGTTAACAAAGCAGACCAAAGACTTCGTCTTAAAGTGCGATATCTGTCAACAGATAAAAGGGTCCACCGTAGCTCGCCCAGCGCAGACACCATTGTTAATATCAGACAGACCGCTCGCGTGCATTTACCTGGACCACTGCCGCCCCTTACAATCTGACGGGGCTTACAAGTATATCATGGTTGCAGGTGATTCCTATTCAAGATTCTTATGGGTATGGCCTCAGCGCTCGGCTGCCGCCCGAACTGTTATAAAAGATTTGCAAGTCTTTTTAGGGACATATGCAGTTGGCACATCACATTCTGACCGTGGCCCCACGTTCAGCTCTAGGGCTTACAAGGAAGCCATGGGAAGTTTGGTTGCAGCATTGCAGTACTCCTCTTCGTACCATCCCGAGGGAAATTTGGTTGTGGAGAGGAAAAACCGGGACTTAAAGCAATCTTTAATGGCTAGGCTATTAGGCTCGGGGGGTAGTTGGGTCAATCACCTATTTGGGGTCCAGCGGGCCCTTAATAACCAGCCAAGAAGTGCTCTGAGAGGTGCAACTCCTTACGAGGTCCTGTTGGGACAAGAAAGTGGGTACCTGATCTCGATTGTGAAGGCACAGTGGGGGTGAAAAACCGTTTGACATCAATAAACGTTTGGCTGTTTTACAGGATCTGAATGAATCCAGAGCCTCCTTAAGTAACGTCGAGACAAAGAAAAGCGCCACTGGGGAAGTCAAGTCAGCCACGGCAAGATCTGCCTGGATTCCTAAAGTTGGGGATCTGGCCAGAGAAAAGATTGTGGACAGAAAAGAATTCGGGCCATCCTATCGAAAGCCTGTACCAGTCCTGGCCATTGAAGGATCAAGAATTGTACTTCTACTGCCTCTTGCCGGAAAAGAAAAGAGATTTGTCTCAATCGATCTGATCAAACCACACTATGTGGCCGATACTAAATAGTAGGCCTCGTGGTCTACTGAGTAGCCGACGTCCTCCTCTCGCTACAATACAGGAAGTTCAAACAGAAAGACTCATAACATTTGAAGAGTCACCTTTACAAAACAATGGAATCAATAACAATGCAATGGAACTAGTTCCCCTTGACACAAACTCTCAAAATCAAAGTGAAAGACAAATTTCAATTCAAGCTAATAAAGATGTCGACGTCAACATGCCTCAACAAGAGCAATCCACAAGTTCAACAAAACCTGCTGAGCTACCAAAGATAGATCGGACTGCATCTGGCTATTTCATCGACTTCGATACCTTTTCATTGGATCCAAGTGAACCTGAAAAGACGCCAGCCAAAATTTCTCGCAAACAACGGATCAAAGACTTTTTTAACTTTCTTAGAAAAACTTATTTAGTATCACCATGGCTAGAACTTTGGATAATCACCGGTATTTTATTTTTCTTTTCTGGTTAGGATTAGTAATAACTTTCCACTTGCTCATCAATGGAACTTATCTTCAACAGAGCTCTGCAACGTCAAAAGTAAACTTAATTTTAAAACCTCATGTTTCATCTCATCGTGAACAAAGAGACTTGTCCTTCGTGAAAATTTCTGCAGTTCCTATAACGGATGGTATAGTGTGGGACAAAGTAAATTTTGATATATTTGGACGGACCGAGCTTTCAAAAATTCCACATTTGTTTAAAATTTCATTGAACGACATCATTACCTCCAGTACATTTTCTGATGATTGGGGTTTTGAAACTGTTAATAACTTATTGTCTGATTTAGAACAATCTGCTGCATTTTCTAGCACTGAAATGTTAGAGGATAGATCAGATCCTGACAAAATGTATTGTTACCACCATTATGGTCATCATTTCTTGCATAAATCTAGCAAACCCAGAAATGTTTTCACATACCACCAGTGGGAACATTGCCCTACACCACCGAAAAGTAGTTCAAAAACATTTGCACAGAAATTCTCATATTTTTCAGGGTTTAACACTTCTGACCCAACCTTGTACTACTATATGGTTGCACCAATATCTGCACAGACAAATATGTTAACAAACACCAAACATATTTACTCTGCTTCCTTTATCACCCAGCTGTCTGAACAGGGTTTTGACTTATGGATGGACACTGTAGACTTGAAATCAATCTGGGGTTCTAGGGACTGGCAGGTCCAGGGGACAGAAGCACTGTTTAGAGCATGCCTCATTCCACAGCAGATGATTTTTCTGATTGACACTGTGCAACAGACTTCCTGTCTTGGAATAGTCAAGAATAAGGACTTGAACACACCTCAAATTCCAACACCTTTAAACACTGAGGGGAATTTTACATCAGAAAGAGGGGCTAAGTTGGATAACATATTGCAATACAATAGATCAGACCCCAATTGGAAAGGATGGTTGGTTTGGCCTACTGACACAAACAGATGTCAGGAAGGATTTAGGGGTACCACCGAAGGGTTTAGTATCCACAGACCATACCCACGTTATGTACAACGAGAACATCCGGGGTTAGTGACATCATACAGTGTTGGGAAGTTGTGCCTTGATTGGCTAAAGCCCTCAACACTACCCCAGGTGAAACAACACTTGTCCTTACTCTCAGAGGATGTGGACCTACGGGATTTTTTGTTTGGTCCCAGGAAACCACGTCAGAAGTGCTTTTTGTATGCTGTCTATAACGAACTCTGAAAAATCTCTCAACAAGGAGCTGCAGCGAGATTAAGAGAAATAGATAGAGTTAACCTAGAAAAGGCATTAGCCGTAGTTGACAATGGTATAACTACATTAACATCCAGGATATATTCACTGGGCAACATTGTATCTTCTGATATCGATGTAATAGAACAGGATTTGTCCATATTGCAACACGGACAGTCGCAGTTACGTTCTATTATTTTGTTAAGCTGGATGCTGCAGTCATTGCGCGCCGGTTATGTGCCTTGGCGTTTTATCAACATTACATCCTTATTTTCTGCATACAACCTAACAGAAAAACAGATGAAAACGGCACAGAGGGAAGCAAAATATACAATGCTGTGTATTGAGAAACTGGATAGGTTACCCTTTACTGTGGCTGAGTCACCGTCCACAGAATGGTTAGTCCACGACCATATAACATTACCGGTCGCAACTTTCCAGTTTCAATATTGCCTAGAACAACAACAGGCAGGCAGATATGAAAAGATGGGTAAGGAATTCATCAGGGAATCCTAGTATTTACCATACAGATTTCGATGCAGGAGTGGGGATCTGGATGTGTTTCTAAGCGTAACTAACTGCGAGAACGCTTTAAGTGGATCTCTCATAGGCCAGGATATTATGCTACACGGGGCTTGTAATGGGTCTGTGGCAAACTTGTCCTGTCACTTGAGGGGTACCCCGGCAGCTGTGATTAATCCGGTATTCAGGCTTCTCTCGAATGGGAGTTACTTGATGCTGAATGATCAAGGTTGTTGTAGGATGCTTCCGGGCATCGCATATCTAGTCACCATGAGCTCCAGGGTTACTTGTTTCCACCAACACATACAGTCAGGGAGGCGCCGTTATGGCCTTCGCTAAATGTTTCCTTTATACGGTTTGATACTCTGAGCAGAATGAAAGCCATGCTTTTACAACGAACCGTGCCCTTAACCTCCGCCCAGGAGACTTTTGATCTCCAGATCGCAAGGTCCTCGGCTGAGATAGAGGCACTTATACGTACAAACTGCCCTTTCCATTTCACAGAAATGGTAAGTCGTATCTTTAACATGTCTGATACGACGGGTATTGTACACCTATTTAAGACCATAGGTTCCGGACTGTTAAGCACCTTTCAGACGGTCCTCGGAGTTATACCAAACTTTATACACTCCGTCTTTGGAAGCATTTTTGGAGGGCTTCCGCTGATTCTGTTTCTAATAGCAGGAATCCTGGCTGTTACCTTTATGCTATGCAATGGACGTGCCAGCCACCAAGGAAGTAGCAACAGCTCTCCTGGAGTGCAAATACTGTGATCGCATGGTACAACATCTGGGCACACCTCACCTACGGGAACTGAGCGCCTCTTGGTTCCTGTCATTTAGACCAGTCTGGACGGACTGTGTCCTACCTGTTCTCCGATGCCTGTTCTGCGGAGAAGAATGCGTGTTGGACCTCTGTCTGACACTTATATCTGCTGCGCCACCGGAGATTGATGCTTTACTGGACAAGATAACGGCCCATGTTCTGCAGTGTCCTCAGCGTATTCCAATGTTATTGGCAGAATTCTTCGAGCCACCACAGGTAGTTTCTGCTCCTGTTGGTATGGACATCGGCTCCTCCAACACTCAGGCCTTGGATGTGGCACAGGCTGCCCGGCACCTGGTGTAGGCAGTACGGAAGATCATCTGTGCTCAATTGACATTCTTTATGAGGTGTTACAGGGATCATCAGCTGCATTTGCAGAAGGCAGCAATGTTGCGTCTACCAGCAAGGACACATAAACATTTGGCATGTCGCATGCTGGGAAGATTTGGCTTTTAACTTTTTCGAAATTCCAAATTGAAACCTTTTGACCGGCATGGCTTTCAGATGCTTGTAGTTGTTCGGACTATATAAACGGACACTTTAGAGCCACAACTTGACTGATTTTTTGTAGAACACTTTTTAAAGGGTTTTTTTAAACGCTTTTTAACTTCTCTTAAAACTCTTTTTTTTAATTTTGTTGCGTACAAACCTCTAGACGCCTTGGTAGTACGCTAGAATTTAGTAATGTCGTCCAGTCGGATGAGGAGTGGGTGTTATATTTCATATAGGTACCCCGATATAGGTCTAGGTATCATCATAACCCTTCACCCACATTCTCTCCTATTCTACATACATAATGGATTTGGAGGACTGACCTTTTACCCAGTTACAATACTACACATAAGTACGTAGGATTTTTCCCTGGACACTGGCCTCATAAATTATGCATGAGGATTCTTAGTTTCTTGGAATCACAGCAGGACCATCAACTCCTGCATAATAACTGTGTATAAAGTTAATTCCCAACCTCATCCTAAGTCCGACACTGGCACAGCAAGGTAGAACCCCTGGGGATACCTTAGGGTATATAAACACCACATCTTGCTGAGATAGAGGGAGGAGATCACAACTTCCATGCTGACACACTGACGTGAGACGCTGAGGTTCTTGCATGCAGATATTCCAGCTCGCAGTGGTCTGACATCCCTCGCGGAGTGTTCAGCTCGAGACCAGAATGGGGCCCCGCAGGCTAACATCAGGTAATGGGGTTGGCTTTATCCTAGAGGGATTCTTGGCTTTACACCTGCTCACATGCTAGGTACACTTAGGTACATCTAGTTCCGGTGCATCGTAGGAGTACGCATTTTATTGCCATGTATTTTATATACTCGCCTATATTTATGATTTTAGCAAAATGGTAGAAACCTACCATCTGTTTACTTTCTTAGTGCTGCTACTCATTTATATATGCTACTGTCTACTGGTGATTTCAGTGCACCTATTTTACGCTAGAATAACGACTGTTCAATAAATACTTATTGAAAACATCCCAACCGTTTATTCTGTGTGTCTCTCTGAGAACAAGTGAGCATGAGTGACTGAGCGAAAAGTAGGTTACTGTTTCCACGGTCCTGAGGGATCAGGGTTGTCATGTTCGATAGTTGCCAAGAACTATTCTCTCCTTGGTAAGAGGAGATTATAGTGGCATTGCGAGCTAGCTGGCACACAGGCCAACATACCCGGTGGACTGGAATCAGTCTGGACACCAGTCCCACAGTGTATGTTGTCTAAA
Organism: Calotriton arnoldi; assembly: GCA_963921515.1. Lineage (NCBI taxonomy): Eukaryota > Metazoa > Chordata > Amphibia > Caudata > Salamandridae > Calotriton > Calotriton arnoldi. The sequence goes on from CAWUFW010023282.1 coordinate 78,570, forward strand.
CGCGCAGATCCTATATAGGTCTTATAGGAACTA
>CAWUFW010023283.1:0-78589 GCA_963921515.1 Calotriton arnoldi
CGCTCATCATAAAATTATAATAATTTTTTTTTTTTTTTACCCTTTTCAAGATTGACACCTGCAAGAGTGCAGGTGCAGTCATGCGTTTAGAGCCCTTATAAATTAGTTTGTATTATTTTAGGAGATGCATAGATGACTTCTGTGGCCCTAGCATTCATCTGTAGTGAGCATTTATTATGCATGTGTTAAAACACACATGCCAACCCTATCCATTCAGGCAGGAGACTACTGATTTCAAGGCTAGTCTCCCGCCTCCAGATTCCTGTATGCAGAATCCCAATTAGGCATTTTGAAAAACTGCCAAAATAGAATGTGGATGCCTGTCACGCATGGTCTAATCTTCTCTTCCAAGAATTACCTCTGACATCAAAAGTTAACACTATGCTCTTAATTCTTATAGGAGGAAATTAGAGCATGTGACAGGCCTCAACATTTTATTTTTGGCAGTTTTACATAGTGCAAACAAAAACAGTTTAGGACTCTGTTTTTGTTTGCAATATCTTAATAAACTGTCAAAAATGAAATGCTGATTGTCACCAATACATGCCAATACACCCGATTTAGGCAGATTGGCTTTGCTTCAATATAAGTCAGTGGGGAAAATACATTCTCTCGGCTATTTTTTTTTTAATCTTCCACTTGCCTGCTCTAAAATGTTGGCATGCAGTCGCGGCCCTTGCAGGTAAGTGGGGTGGGCGGGGCAGGGGGGAGTGACAAATGATGGAATAGGGAAAATAAATAAATAAATAAAACCGCTTACCTTGCGCCCGCCTTACCGCGCTTACCTCCATGGGCCGCCACTGTTGGCATGTATGAAAACATTACAACTGAATTCAAAGATTGTCGCTATGAATGTGCTCACCAGTGGCTGCTCGCATAGGGCGTGCTGCGGGGCGGTGGGGCGGGGCTGGGGAGGGGCAGGGTGGGGGGGTAGTAAACTCGGACATACGACGGAACGGAGGAACTTAATAATTACTTTCTTCCGTTCCGTCGTATGTCCGAGTTTACTGCCCCTCCACCCTGCCCCTCCCCCGCCCCACCGCCCCGCAGCACGCCCTATGCGAGTCGCCACTGGTGCTCACATCTTTGAATGCATTGTGATATATTAATAAACCGTGTATTCATGCAAATCCACAGCCGCTATCCAAACCAAATAAGCATTCGCATGGCCAATAGGTTCCCCCTCCGAGACCTTTTGGCTCTGCCGATGTTTGCTCTATTGTTTTTGGACTTGAAGCAGCTATGAGCTTTCACTTATTTTTGGAAGCATTCTGAACATTGAGTGCTGCTATTAGAACTGTTATCCATGTATTTTAACGTCATATGGCCAAGCGTGTAGAGAATGTAATTTGACATGTTGCATTATGGAAAAGCAATACATTGATCTCACCCCCACATCGATCTTAAACGTAAACTGTAATCTCATTTGTAGAAATACTAATCAGGCAAAACGCCTGCTAGCACCAATAAAAATGTTGCATTTTACCACCGATTTGTGTCGAAATTGACAGACATCACTCATTAATGTTAAACTCGGTAGTGTACAATCAAACTGTGTTGTAAATACGGTGCCATTTTCTGAGATCTCTTGCATTGAAAACAGTTGCATATCACTCTATATTACTTTTTGGACGACAACATAACTAACAAGTTCAAAAGACAATAGCAAACAAAGTATTTCTCTTTCCTCAGTCCTGTCCTAAAAATGTACAAGCAGGCCAGGAGAATTTGTCAGGGCAAAAGTAAATGGAATGATGGAAAAAGCTGAAGAAAGAGGTGTGCAAACACGGATTCCAGCGGGGTTTCTTCACTCCGAGGAACTCTACACCTGCTAATTTCCCTAATGAGCAGAATCAGTAAATTACGCATGGGTTTCCCGCTCGTACCTTGTAATAAGTTTTAATCTACCATCTTCTCCAAATATGAGAACAAATTACTGGCTTTGAGATATTGATTAAAAATGTAAGACGCCTCCACTTTAAAGTTCGAAAAATTAAAAATGTGCTCTGCTTTCTGAATTGTACTCGTTTTTATTGGTTTCTTCCCATTTCATTATTTACAATCAGCTGTACAACCTGCGTGCATTATCACCACTTGCTACTAATACGTATTGGCTTCAATTTATCTTCCCTTTGTTTTAGAGCTTAATTCTTAATCTTTCATTCATTGATTGTCTTTTCACTTTTTAATGTTTGCCTGCCTTAAGAGACAACCTTTTCTTTGCCCTCCACAAATACCTGCATAACTTTCCTTTCCCATCCATTCACTCACACACATTAGCTCCTGTTTTATTACATTCTTATACACTAACTCCCCTATCCAAATTTAATCTTAAGGGAAGTAGGATAATTTTCGAATTGAAGTACTACTTTGAGACACATTAGTTCCATAAATAGCAAAGGAGCAGGGAGAGCTTTGAATGTTACACAGTTCCGTACAAATGTGAACCCAGATACATCTGTACAGATTAGACAACGCTGCAAATGGATTGCTTTCTAAATACCAACATCTGTTGAAACGTATTCATGGAAATTTAACAGTATATTTGGGGGGGAGTTTAATTTCATATCAGCGTGGAGCACAAACATTTGAATGCATAGCCACACCCAAGCTTTTTCTACTAGTAAATTGTTCCATTTTGTATTTTTCGAAACCTCTATTGTTGTCTGTGTAAATTTTTTGAAGAACATTGCAGGACGACGCTAATCAGGTTCACCAGACCCCGACGCCACTAGTACTCTAATCTCAAGACAAATGAAAGAGTTTCCCCACCACTGAGTTATAAATATAAATGCAGCTACCATGAAAATACATGAAGTCGCGCTTTACTGCTGTGGCAGAGGGTGAATGCACTGGCTCTAAAAGATGCAGTTACTGATTGTTGTGGAGGCATCTCATTGGTACATTGGCACATAAAACGTTCTGTGACTTTGACATTGGAAATCCCTGACAATGGGCCTGGCACCAGAAGCTTAGGCTCCCTTTACCGTCTGTCACCCCTAAGCCATAAGGCCACAAGATGGGAAAAGTGAATCTATCTGACTAATTTGCCATAGTTCGGGGATGGGGGCAGGGGGGCTGGGATAGTGGTATGCATTCATTTTAAAGCCATTGATTTTATGGAGAGTGATTATTTCTTTTTTATATATTTAACAACGCTTTTTGCTTTAAGCCTCTAAACATTATGGAGCCTATTTATGACCCAGTTTGCATCGGGTTTGCACCACACAACTTGGCACATGTGCAACACAAACCTTAAGTGAAATTTATGAAGCCACGCAAGGCCACTTTGCGTGACCCTGAGTGGTTCCATAAATCTGGAGTAAAGCAAAGCAGCTCTGCCCTGGGAAGGCATTCCATGGGCATTTCATGGGTGTTCCTACGCAAATCCCGTGGTTTTTCATGCAATCCCAGATTTATCAAAATATGTAATCGTGGGAATGTGTCAACAAAATACGCCTTCCCAGCGGAGGCATAATGAGGAGAAATACTTTATTTATTCTTGTTACTTCCTCTTTCTATATGTGCAGCATTCTGCAGCACATATAGAAAGAGGAATATGCCTCTCAGGATTGTTTTTGTGCAGGAAGCAGTGCCTAATTTGAGCCTGTGTTTCCCGGATGCTCAGCACCAGCACTTAATCACCCACAATGGCACTTATGAGAGTCTACCACATGTTTACACTGTTTGTCTAATATAGAGATGAGCACAACAACAGTTGATTATTAACTCAATATATCTTAAAATGGTTATCACCTGCCTTCCAAGCCATTTCTACAGCTTTTTGACCTGAAATAGTCTGAATTGTCACACTTCTAGGGTTTCATGGTTAGTAGTTGTGTTGATTCTGTTATAGGCAGCGCTGACAGGGGCAATGGGCTCGTGCAAGTTGGGGTGGCCCCCCGACAACAGCCCAGCACTTATTTTTCACAAATTAACCACTGTCAGGAAGGTTCCCTTTTCTGCACGAAAACAATCCTGCATGCACTGGAGGCACCCTTGCACCAGGGTGCAAAGGTGTCTGCGTTGATGCTAAGATGCCAACAGGGCGCAAGCGCAGGGGGAAAGGCAGGAATGCACCATTTTGACTTAAATACAGAGAATTCTAGCCCTTAGCTGGCATGCAGTGCAGCACAGTAAGGTGACTTGCTGCACTGCCCTATGTGACAAGTTCATAAATAGGCCCCTTTGTCTGTGATCATGAGAACTGGAGACCCCTCTACACCTATATCCTCTGATTTCACTACACCCTTCCTGCTCCCATATCTTTTGTGAGGGAAGGGACTCATTTTGTTATATTATGTGAATTTGTAGAGCGCAGCTAATCACCCGTGAGGGTATCCAGGTGATGAGTAGGGCAGGCCTGAGGGGGGAGAAGGAGATCATGCCTGTTTTGTCTGGGAGAGCCATGTCTTGAGGTTCCTTCGGAAGTCCATGAGAGTGGGGTAGGTTCTGAGGTGTTTCAGTTCTTGGCTGAAACGTATTAGAAGGTGTGGCCTCTGCTTCTAGAATTCTTGATGTGTGGGAGGTGTGCGTTTGTAGAAGTTAAGGAGGTGGTTGAGGTAAGCTGGACCGGTGTTGTGGAGAGCTTTGTAGGTGTGGGTGAGTAACTTGAAATTATCTTGCGTAGCATTCTCAGGATGTGGCAGCATGATGAGGACACAGCATTGATCTGTCTGCTCATGGAAAGGTTGATGTCCAGGATGATACCGAGGTTCTTGTCATGGTCCTGAGGGGTGGATGGGGGGCCATGTTTGGAGGGCCACCAAAAGGCATCCCACGGGGAGTGGGTGTTGCTGAAGATTAGAACTTCGGTTTTGTCTGTGTTGAGCTTGAGGCAGTTTTGTGTTTGCTTGTTTTTTAAATCACACAGTTAACAAAATAGGTTTTATGGGCCTAGGTACATCTTAATCTAAAAACATATCACATGATGAAAAAGACTTAGAAAAACGTTTAGATAAAGTGCTAAGAAAAGAGAAAGAAAGATTTTCAAAATGCAATTCTTATTTTATGCAATGAATGAGATGCATTGGGAGCTGATGTAAGCAGAAGGACCAAAAAGCATGCCCCAAATTGCTTAAGCTTTGTTTACTGTGGGGTAGCTACCTTCAATAAGGTCTTTATTTAAAAATGGGAATTTTTATTGATAATAGAAAGTAAAAAAACTAGACTATAATATTTGGTTCTCAGAAGAAAACCAATACTTAATGTATTTAATAATGCAGAATTGTTAAGAAAATAGCATTTATATTGTTCAAAACAAATTCTTTCAATAAAAGGGAGGGATTATTGAAGCTGTTCCCTTCAAGGTTCAGGTAACAATGTTAACAAAATGAACTAAGAATGTATAGGTTTCATTTGACCTTTGCTGCTTAAACTGTTGATAAAACAATGCACATTGTTCAGGTCTACTGGAATTACGCTCTTTGGTGGGTTCAACATTTACATCATGGATTTACCCCGCTTGCTACATAATTTGCCATATGATTTCCAGATTTAAATTTTTTTTTTGTTATTGCTAACTAAATCAAAATAAGTAATACTGTGAGTGAATTTGCAACCTATTGCTACATAACTTGTCTTTACTTGTCATAAAATTTAGGTAACCCTGCCACGTAATTTGGGCCTCCACTGCACCATAATCCTAGTGGCCTAGACAACAGTAAAGCTCAGCAGAGTCATTGGAGGCTTGTCATTATGATAATGAACATCATGTTTCCGAGGGATCCATGACACACATGCATAATATAAGTTCGTTGGCCAGCAGTACTGACTCAGATGCGGATGGTTCTTCTATTCAGCAGGCACAATTACCCACTAACTTCACTCCCTCTGAAGAGTTGGGGTTTATAATAGAGGACCGACACCACACATTGCGACCGAGACCACCCCAGAAGAAAACCGGTGCAGGCGCAACAAACATAGCAAACAGAGGTGCAAATGCAGGAGGGAGCAACAGAGGCAAGAGAGGGAGAGGGAAACAGTGGCCCCCTCAATAACTGATTCATCATGCACTGTCAATACTGTAATTAACCTCACCGAGATTGAACTGAATAAAGCTGAAATACAATTGTTATCATTAGGTTTGTCCTTCTGTCCAAAGAATGGGTTCAAATATGTGCAAGCACGTATCGACGTATTTAAAGTCATACGAAAATTAAAATTAAAAAGCATTTCAAGTTGAACATGGCCCAGGAGACGGCAGCAACAATTATTGCCTCTAATCAACCAAGCAGATCTCTTCAAGCTTCCGACATCACCACACTTAGATCCATGCATGCATTGGCTGAAAACATTGATGACACTAATTTAAACACGCAAGATGAATTGCATGAATTGGGAATTGTTAGCATTGGTGCAGGCAGTAGTCCTTTTCGCCCCCCTTCTTCTTTCATTCCTCTTATGCCTAAAGATGCAATAGATACTTTCAGTGACGTCGTAATTGAAGATTTAAAAAAACTTAATCACAATGTGATGCGCCAACAAAATCGAAGAGGCTACTCTGAAATACAATACTCCAAACTTATGAAAAAAATTAAAGACAATGGAAATATAATTGTCAATAAAGCAGACAAAGGAGGGAACATTGTTCTTTGGCCTCGGGATGCATATGTGAAAGAAGCAGAACGACATTTGAATGACCAGTTGTGCTATAGAAAAGCCTCATTTCAGGAATTAAAATCTATCAGAGATTTAGTATTCAAGGAGTTAGCGCGTTGGAAAAGAGATGGGATGTTAAGCAAACATGAACATGAGTTTCTCAGAAATGATTATCCCATAACCCCGACCCTATATTTTATTCCAAAGATTCACAAAAAAGTGACTCCAATACCTGGAAGACCAATCATTTCCGCCCAGAGAAGTCTCTTTGAAGCCATGTCCAAGTATGTGGACTTTTATCTACACGAGTATGTGGAAAATCTCCCCTCGTTTATCAAAGATACCGGCCATTTCCTCACAAAACTGCAAGAAGTTACATGGAATGACGACTATTATTTTATAGTGATGGACATTTGTTCTCTTTATACCAGTATACATCATACTGACGGTTTAAACGCTGTAAAGTATTTTCTAGCCAAAAGAAACATTCAATTTTTTAGACATAATGATATGTTGTTGAAAATGATCGAAATGTGTTTAAAGAACAATTTCTTTTTGTTCAACAAGGAATTACATCAGCAACTACGTGGGGTGGCTATGGGGGCATGCTTCTCTCCCAGCTACGCGTGTTTACACGTGGGCTGGTGGGAGGAGCATGTCCTCAGGCATACCCACAAGGAAATATTTGCCACTCATGTAGTACAGTGGTGGCGATTTTTTGATGATGTTTGTGTAATTTGGCGAGGCACAAAAGAATCTGCACTAGACTTTGTTAACACGATCAATACCAATAATTTAAATCTTGAGTTTACGGCCACTATTAGTAATGAGAGAGTTGAGTTCCTTGATGTGGAGTTATATATTAATGACAAGAACATCCAGACAAAACTCCACAGGAAAAGCACAGCAGGGAACTCAACATTGCATACAAACAGTTGCCACCCCAGACACCTAATAAAAAGTATTCCGTATGGAGAATTTTTAAGAATTAAAAGAATTTGTAATTCAGATACAGATCTGAAGCAGTGTCAAGCAGAACCATTACAGAGATTCCAATCACGAGGGTACAAAACTAAAGATTTACAAACAGCATTACTCAGAGCCAACAGTATTAAGATGGAAGTGACCAACAGAAATCCAAACACCGTGTCCTCTATAGCTGTTAGAAAGGGTAATAAACATACAAAAGACGAGGTGGTTAGATTAATAACTACATATAGCCGCCATGAGAAGCAAGTTAGGAGTATTATCAACAAGAATTGGCCAATACTCAAAACTGACATTACCCTTTCCCCAATTTTACCTGAGACTCCAGCCATTACTTTCAGGAGGGCACCCTCTATGAGGGACGCATTAATTAAAACCAGCCCGGAGGTATTAACTCCTAGAAACTGGCTCTCGAATAGGACTGGGTTTTTTAAGTACAGCTCTTGTAGAGCGTGTAAGTTTGGGTTCAACAAACTGGAATACACTGATGGTTTTGGACATATCCCATCTAAAATCAATGGAATGTTCGCCTGTAAAACTGATTTTGCAGTATACGTACTGGAATGTTCTTGTCATCTACAGTACGTAGGCAGCACTAAGCTGCAGGTGTTTACTCGCATTTTGCAACACCTTCGAGCGATAGTAAATTCTGACCCCAGTTACCCAGTTGCTAGGCATTTTAAGCTTGTACATAATAACAACTTACGTGATTTTAGCTATTTTGTAATTGATGCAGTACCTAGGTCGATAAGAGGAGGTAACAGAGAAAAGAAATTAAGACAATTGGAGACACGGTACATTGTACAACTGGATACTAAGATGCCAAATGGCTTAAATACGGGGAAGATTTACACAATTTTTGTAAATGTGTTTATGAATTATTTGGTGGATTTTAGTCAGGTTTTAGCCCCAATTTTACCTTGTTTTACTGGATGTTATCAGTTTTACTTGGTGTCAGGGGGGTTCTTACTTGGGGACTCTGGTTATACAATGAGTATGGGAAAATTTTACTGTATTCATTGGAGTCATCAATTACTATACTACCAGTTAATATTATTCTATACATAGACTTTATGACAGCGTATTTGCACAGTTTTGATTGTATTTGGTACTGTTCTAATATCGACCTCTACTATTGCTCATTTGCACTATTGCTCATTTGCACTGTGGAATCTGCTAAATTTTGCACATTGAAACTACTTTATTCATACTCCCCGTTTTACTGATGTACATATATGAATTTATGTGATTATATCTATAATGTTTGGTTATTGTGCATTCATGTACACGATATAATGCACTTTGTAGCGTATATTAATGAAGAAAAAGGATACAGGCATAGCACGACCAACCATTAATATTTATGCATTTTTATATGTAAGAGTATCAACTATGATGTAATAGTTGTTTTATTTTTGTCACTAGCACCTTATTGGCACTTGCACTTTGTTTATGACTATTTGCACAGTCTTTGGTATGTGCTCAACCTGCTCAACAACAATAGAACCGTTAGTCGACGACATTATGTTTTTCCTGTGTGTATTGCTTTAATAGCGACACACATCAGCACGATGGTTTCGGGCACTTGCCCATTATGCAATATGTATTGTGTATCATTGTGTTTACATCAGATTATGTGTGATTAATTTTAAAATGTTTAATTTTATGGTTGATACAGTTTTTATTAAGAAAAGTAATGTATTGTCACTAATGGTTTTAATGATGAGGATATACATATAGTATGTTGTTGAGTTCTATTGAGCGGGTGGGAGGGATTGTTCTCCCAGGGTGTAACTATTTAATCACGTTAAGGGTCCTGGAACGTCATGTGATCAAGACCGGGGTGACCTGGTCGAAACGCGTCATGCTGTGGAGGTTGCAATAAAGCACTAAAGATTTCTAAAAAAATACGTTGTGGTCCGTACCTGATTTTCCGAGATACAGGATTTTCTTCAGGACTGTGGTTCTTTCATATATATATATATATATATATATATATATATATATATATATATATATATATATATATATATATATATATATATATATATTCACTGAAAGAAACACAGGTTTCAGGGATGTTATAGTTAGTTGGACATTTCACTCGTACAAAACCAGAGAAATTCGGCCGTTATAGTTAGTAGAGATAACTATAACTCGTACCCCAGCAATGCACTGCTGATGACATCACATATTACATCACTCATGACATGGTCAGTGACATCACTGATGACATCACTGATGACATCTCAAATGAAATCACTGATGACACTGATGACATCATCCAGAGACTGAGTGATTTTTAAAAGTTTAAGAATGTTATATATAGATAAAAAAGGTGTATTGAAGATTGAGTGGGTGTATGAGTGTTTGAATGGATGATTTAGTGGGTGCGTGACTGACTGTGTAAGTGAGTGATTAAATGTGTCTTAGTGAATGCATGGGTGAATGACTAATCTGTGTGAAAGTCTGTATCAGTCTGTCAGTTGGTGTGTAAGTGACTGCATGGGTTGGTGAGTAGCTACATGAGTGTCTATATGGGTTAATGATTGGTTTTCTGAGTACCTGTATGGGTGCCTGAGTATCTGTGTGGGTGGGTCGGGGTGTAACTCCCTGCATGGATGTGTGAGTGGGTGATTTAGTGGGTGTACGGGTTCATGAGTGCCTCTGCGAGGGGCTGTATGTGAGTGAGTGTGCGTATGGCTGTGTCGGTGAGTGAATGGATGTCTCAGTGGTATATGTGTGAGTAACTACATATGTGAAAGGTAGTATATGTGAGTGTTGGAGTATATATCTAGCTATATGTGAAAGTGAGTGATTTTGAGAGTGGGTGTATGGATGAGTGTGTGCTTGTGTCAGTGATTGTAGAAGAGAGTAAGTATGTGTTAGTATCTGTATGAATAAGTGAGGTGGTGTGTGTATAACTGTATAGGTGAGTAAATGGCAGTGTTATTGATTCTTTGGGTGACTGACTAAGTGTGTGAGTAACTATATGGGGAGTGACAGTATGTGAGAGTCTGTATGGGTGTATGAGTGCATATATCAGAGGCTGTATTGATGAGTGACTGCATGTATGAGTGACTGTATCAGTGAGTGAGTGGATGTGTGTAGACCTATGAATCAGTGAGTGGGTATGTACTAACTGGTACTGGTGTGTCTATGGTTTCGAGAATGGTAGTCTGCATTTTAGAGTGTGTGTATGAAAGGTTATATTAAGGTGTGAGGAGGTGCATCAGATATTAACCGGATTATGACATCAGTGATACAGCAAACAAATGATGGACGGAATGCTGACAATGCAAACATTCTCCCCCAGTCAAAAGACCTGGGTTAAATCCATCGTTCTTTTGCCCACTACGCCACCCCAGTTTGGACCCAGCCATATGCAAATCAGTCTTGACCCTGTGCCCCATGGGAACAGTCCAGACCGAACTGTCAGGCCAGGTCCTCCCTGGACCGGAAACAAGCATCCTGGGACCGGTTTCAGGGTATGTCACCCTTCTTCAGCCAGGTTAGCTTGAATCTAGTGGCGCAGTGAGCAAGGGACCCACGTCTGGGCATACCCATCCCACTTAGGGCGAAAAGTGTTACAGCAAACAAATGATGGACGGAATTCTGACAATGCAAACATTCTCCCCCAGTCAAAAGACCTGGGTTAAATCCATCGTTCTTTTGCCCACTATGCCACCCCAGTTTGGACCCAGCCATATGCAAATCAGTCTTGACCCTGTGCCCCATGGGAACAGTCCAGACCGAACTGCCAGGCCAGGTCCTCCCTGGACCGGAAACAAGCATCCTGGGACCGGTTTCAGGGTATGTCACCCTTCTTCAGCCAGGCTAGCTTGAATCCAGTGGCGCAGTGAGCAAGGGACCCACGTCTGGGCATACCCATCCCACTTAGGGCGAAAAGTGTTACAGCAAACAAATGATGTACGGAATGCTGACAATGCAAACATTGTCACCCAGTCAAAAGATCTGGGTTAAATCCATCATTCTTTTGCCCACTACGCCACCCCAGTTTGGACCCAGCCATATGCAAATCAGTCTTGACCCTGTGCCCCATGGGAACAGTCCAGACCGAACTGCCATGCCAGGTCCTCCCTGGACCGGAAACAAGCATCCTGGGACCTGTTTCAGGGTATGTCACCCTTCTTCAGCCAGGCTAGCTTGAATCCAGTGGCGCAGTGAGCAAGGGACCCATGTCTGGGCATACCCATCCCACTTAGGGCGAAAAGTGTTACAGCAAATAAATGATGGACGGAATGCTGACAATGCAAACATTCTCCCCCTAGTCAAAAGATCTGGGTTAAATCCATCGTTCTTTTGCCCACTACGCCACCCCAGTTTGGACCTAGCCATATGCAAATCAGTCTTGACCCTGTGCCCCATGGGAACGGTCCAGACCGAACTGCCAGGCCAGGTCCTCCCTGGAGTGGGAAACAAGCATCCTGGTACCGGTTTCAGGGTATTTCACCCTTCTTCAGCCAGGCTAGATTGAATCCAGTGGCACAGTGAGCAAGGGACCCATGTCTGGGCATACCCATCCCACTTAGGGCGAAAAGTGTTACAGCAAACAAATGATGGATGGAATGCTGACAATGCAAACATTCTCCCCCAGTCAAAAGATCTGGGTTAAATCCATCGTTCTTTTGCCCACTACGCCACCCCAGTTTGGACCCAGCCACATGCAAATCAGTCTTGACCCTGTGCCCCATGGGAACAGTCCAGACCAAACTGCCAGGCCAGGTCCTCCCTGGACAGGAAACAAGCATCCTGGGACCAGTTTCAGGGTATGTCACCCTTCTTCAGCCAGGCTAGCTTGAATCCAGTGGCGCAGTGAGCAAGGGACCCACGTCTGGGCATACCCATCCCACTTAGGGCGAAAAGTGTTACAGCAAACAAATGATGGACAGAATGCCGAGAATGCAAACATTCTCCCCCAGTCAAAAGATCTGGGTTAAATCCATCATTCTTTTGCCCACTACGCCACCCCAGTTTGGACCCAGCCAACATCAGTGATGTCATTTGAGATGTCATCAGTGATGTCACTGACCATGTCATGAGTAATGTAATATGTGACGTCATCAGCAGTGCATTGTGGGGGCGCAAGTTATAGTTAGCTCAACTAACTATAACGGCCGAATTTCTCTGGTTTTGTATGTGTGAAATGTCCAACTAACTATAACGTCCCTGAAACCTGTGGTTTTTTCAGTGAATTTCTAAGGTTTTTTAAATGCTAATTCCTAACTATAACGTCCTTGAAACCTCTGTATTTTTCAGTGGATTTCTAAGGTTTTTTAAATGCTAATTTCTAGCTATGCCTACATAGGTATGACATGTGCAGAAAGAGGAAGAAAGGTGCAGAAAGAAGCAAGAGTTAGGGAATATAATTTAAAAAAACCTTAGAAATTCACTGAAAAAACCGAAAGGTTACAGGGACGTTATAGTTAGGCTCAGATTTCACTCGTACAAAACCAGTGAAATTCAGCAGTTATAGTTAGCTGAGCTAAGTATAACTTACGCCCCCCAATGCACTGCTTATGACCTCACAGCCAGTGCTAGGAGCTCTCTGGCTCCTTCCTGGCCGGCGGCCATCTTGAGGTCAGACCCAGTTGGTTTTTCACAGTTTAGGATTTTATTCCTCACGTTTGCTTTATACGTTTTTTTTTCTCAAAACTGTTTTTATTAATTACCAAATTTGCATTCAGACATTTCCAGTACACTATGATGGTCTCTCTGGTCTTTACATAGCTAATAGAAAACACAGCTTACATATTATAAGAACTATTTAGTACAGTGTTCTCCTAGCATTTTACCCCCACGAACATCTATAAACCCCCTCCTTCCGTCCCCCCCTCTGAACCCTTAAACATAACTGTGGTACATGAATGTATTAGCGCATTAACTGCGCTGTTCGCCCTGTATTCGACTAAATTGCAGACAGCAAGGGTCATTCCCCTTTGACTTCCCCCCATAGCTCAGCTCCCTTAGAATTGGAACAGGTGTAGTGCCCTTATGCTGGTGGGGCATGCACATATAGGCAGATCCACAGAGAGAAAACTTACTAGTGACCCCCATGTATATTCAAAGGTTTTGTAAGAGTCTGTGACAATGTCAGCCAATCAATCCATTTGACTGCCTGCCATAACCTGGCATGCCATTGTGATATTGAAGGCACAGTTGCACGCTTCCATGCCGCCGCTGTCGCCATTTTGGCAGCTCCCAAAGCACAGCCACACTACTGCTTTGTCCCACCTTGTCTGGTATTTTAAATTCTCGCTGCGCAGCCCCAGTAGAATTAGTTTTATGTCATTTCGAATGGGGTATCCCAGTATTACTTTCATTTGTGCAAGTATCTCCTCCCAGAAGGGGCACATGCTTGGGCAATCCCACCATATATTTCTAAAGTCTCCTAGCAGAATGCAACCTCTCTAACACATATCCGATGTCTGGGGGAATATTTTCATTAGTTTTGTGAGGTAGAGGTACCAATCATACACTAATTAATTAACCCTGGGCGGAGATCGCGTAGTCGCGTGGAATTCCGTAAAGTTGCAGAAAAACTCCCCGAGCTACGCGGAGTTCCGCGAGCATGCAGAGTTGCTTGTTCCACCCATTCATGATGCGTTTTTGACGTTGGGGAACGCGTATTGCATGTTTGGGGATGCTTATTGCGTGCTTGGGGGAAATATCATGCGAACTTCACCACGCGGTCGCCAATGGGCGCGGCCATCTTGTTTTTCACTTTTTGCTATGGTCTGGGCCTGTTTTTCTATCCTCCTTATATCTTTTCAATCCTTTGTTTCTAGAAACTTTTTTCTGATTTTTTTATTTATTATCTATCCCTCTCTATTCCTGATTGTATATTTTGCGTTTTTTCTACTTTCAGTGTGTTTTTTAGTGCGTTTTTCACTCTTTTTCTATTACTTGGTTTTTTAAATTTTTGTACTTACTTTCTTACTTCCTACAATTTTTTTCAGCCCCCCGCCTACCCAGAACCATGGTGAAGAGTCTTAAAAAGACTAAGGGCCAGGGGAAGAGGTCCATGTCTAGGTGCGAGAGCCGCAACCACCTTCCTTGCATAAGGTGGCGCCCAGAAGGGGTGCAGCCACGGGCCTTATTCTCTGAGGTGGAGGTAGCCGCACTGTTTTTTTTGTCCAGCGCCACCTCCCCTTAACCCGGGCAGCAGGTGGCAGGCCTGGGTCAGGGTACGGGCTACTTGAGCGTCACTGGTGGTGGGAGAGGGTGCGCCGGGCAGTGTTTTGCTGCTCTGGGGTCCGGCGCACCCATAACCAATTGGCGCACCGGTGGCCCGACATCCTGGATCGGTAGCAGGACCTACTGGACCTGCTAGGTGTTGAGGTCCCGGGGCTTGGTGAGTAGCTAATTATATTACTATTGTGTTCTTCTGTTCTGTGTTATTGCGAATATTATTTTTTTTGCAAATAGCTAACATGCTGCTGCTGCATGCAGGTAACTTATGTTTAAAAATCTTATATTATGTGATTGTTACTTCCAGACAGGTGCTCGGCGCTACTCACTAATCATACTTATTTACAGCTTTGCGCTCTCTTGGGCTGGTTATGTAAGAGACGTTAGAGAATTTAACTTAGGTAATGCAGATAGGAAAGACCCCAGTCCTTTCCTTTGTCCTGTCAGGCTGTCCTGTCCTGTCACTAAGATAGACTAGTTAGTTAGTTAGTATTATGTAATTTAACGGCCTGCGTGACACCTCCTCTCATATGATTTTAGTCTTAGTAGAACCTTTTGTAGTTCGTATAGTGAGTGAATAGCAACCAACCAATTTGGTGCATGCAAATGCAATATGCATGCGTCCATCTATGCATTAAGAAGAATAAATGCAGACTTAGTAATTGGCCCATCAAAGGGGGTTGGAGTTGAGACTGAGAGATGATTGGGAATGAGATCAGAACCTAGAAGCAAATATAATTTTTTTGCAATTCATTCCAAAGTCTGGAATAGGCGGGCTAGGTATGTTTAGGATTCAGGAATCGGTATTGAATTGTGGAATAATAAAGATAGGATGATGCGCGACTGCGATACTAGTCTACTACTAGTCGATCTCATTTAGGATAGGTCAATGTTATTGTAATTGCCGGTTCCTGTCTAAAAATATTTTTAGAGAGATTATATTTATTTATTTAACATAAATCATTTTTTGTCTTTTTAATTATGTCTCACATGTTCAGTATCCAGGGGCAAGAAGAAGACTGGGTCTGCTGGCAGTGCTGAGGTGGGTGCGGGAGCCGGAGGGGCCTCCCAGGAGCAGCAGGAAGCGGTCTCAGGCACAGATGGCTCTGCTGCTGGCCCCAGTAAGTCCTCCTGGTGTAGTTATATTATTATTTCCCTAACTTTTACCGCTCTATTATTTCCATTTCCTAATTTTAATTTTTCAAAAATCCTCTTGAATCTATCTGTTTCTAAATTCTTGTTTTTGCTCCATTACCTACTACTACTAACATTGTTTCTAGTGTCTGTTTTCTATTTACATCAAATCAAACTGCCTCTGACTAACCTCTGACTCTGTATTAGTCTGTCTGTAGCTTGCTTTCTTCTGGGTTTCCACTCAGCTTTCCCTCTCCCCTTATATGTGGATTGCCTAGTGGTACTGTAAGACTCAGAGAACCCATTGGTCCTAGGCTACTACTAGTACTAGTAGTAGTAAGGATTCCTTACTACTACTAGAATTAGTAGCACTAATCTGTGGTGCAGATTGCATGCCCAAGTAAGGTGTTCTACGCAGGTTTGTGAGATGAGAAGGCTTTCTTTTACTGTCTCATGCTCAATCAGTAAATGGTGGTCACTTACGTTGGATACCCCAAAGTGGTGTATTCTACTTTTCTAATCCAGGCCTAGTACTTTGTTTTATTAGCAGCAGTTGATGGTGAACACTGAACAACTGATTACTGTGCACCTTGGCAGGAAGTAAGTATGAGGAGGAGGAGGACGGCACCATTATTTTCCAACTAAGAGAGACGTCATGTCCTCCCAGTTGGCCATTCTTTCTTCTTTTCAAAAAATGTGATGCACCAATAGCTCTAGCCACTGAGTCCAGTCCTTTGGGTTGTCCACTTCTTGAGAGGCTTTTCAAAAATTGCCACCAACAAAATGCCCAACCGGATATTATTTTGTTATTTTTGATAGGACATACTGTCTACTCTACTCTAGTATCCGAATTGTAGATAGAGATGTGTGTGGTGTATGTATTATTAATTATGTATTTTCAATCTTGCTAATGAAAAGAATAAATAGGGGAGGCGTATATGGCATCTAAAAAATGTGAAATCTTTTTTCCAGGCGTACCGACCACCAGTGCCGGGGTCAGCGGTGAGGGACATGCCACTCCAGAGGGAGCAGATGCTGCAGCTGCAGGGGGTGAGCCAGCAGCAGTGGCGGGCGGTGGTAAGTCATATTCCTTACTTATTGAGAATGATGAATACACTCACAGCAAGGATGTACACTCAGTACACTGTACCTCTGCTGAGACCAAGTCGTTGTGAACGCTGAACAGTTGAAGAAGACACCCTTTACTTAACATTAGCGGCGGGGGTTGAGTAACTAATGGCCTATTCTATTCTATCTTCAACTCAGCAGAGAAAGTTTTATGACGAAGAGAAAGAGTCAGACGACATGTAATATATGACTGGCAGAGAAGGATGCGTGGGTGAAGGAAGGGGCCCCGGGATGCATATAGGTGGCTGAGGATAGGATGCATGGGTAGTTGAAGGATGTGTGAAAGGTTCAAGAAAGCAGAAAGGATGCCTGCCTGGGTGGCTGAAACTGTATGGGTGAAAGGAATCCTCCGGGGGTTTGAGGGGTCAAACTCAAAGGCAAGCAAGGACGCATGGGTGTTGGTTAGGTATATCTATGACAAATGTATGTTGTCGGTGAAAGATTTATGATAGTAAGTAGTAAACAACAAGGGGGACAATGAGGGCTTGATAAAGGTCCACCGTACTTGCCCTGGGTAGAACTAGAAGACAAAGAGGTACGGTGTTCCTGGGTGGCAAGTTGGCCACCTGGTTAGTACTCAGAGTGGTGGGGAGGTGGGGAATACCTCCTTTCGAACTAGGACCCTCACACACCCAGCAAGCTAGGTGTCATGCTTCATCATATGGGTCTGCTCCTCGTCGAGCCGGCGCTGCAATGCTCGACGGGCACCCATAAAGGGGCTCTTTATCGGAGATCTTTTGTTCCTTGCCGTATAGGTGCCGTGGGTGTGAGGGGCCTGGTAAGATGTAGATGTGGTGTGTGGGTTAAAACAGGTAAGGGAATCCTCTATAATTATTTTTATTCTGGAGAGGTCACAACCTGAATAAAAAGTAAAAAGAAGGAGGGCGACTATTTTGTTTTAATCTGACAAATTACGCTCTACCCCTTAGTGGTCAACATGTTTCTCGCCTATAAAATGTCTCTAATAGATCAGTTGGCGATTCCTCAGGACCTAGTGACTAAATGAAAACTATCTACAGTGTGTGGTGTGGTTCTACATACCACTTCTTCTCTCGGTAGGACGTTGCCCCGGAGAAAAGCAGGGCGGCGTTTGAACAAGAGACCATCCAACATGCGAGTAACCCCTTCGGAGCTAACCTGAGACTGTGGAAGAGGTACATAGATGACATCCTCATCTTTTGGCAGGGTGACATACAGAGATGCGCTGAATTTTGCGAGTGGATTAACACAAAAAACCAGTACTTGAAATTCACCCACACTATATCTGCCACGAACATTGCCTTCCTAGATCTCACCATCAGATTACAAGAGGGTAGAATAACGACATCCCTATACAAAAAGCCTACCGACAGAAACAGCTTGCTACTGTACAGCAGCTATCATCCTGCTACACTGAGAAATAACCTTCCCTTCAGCCAATTTCTAAGAATTAGAAGAAATTGTAGTTCTACAGAGGACTACAAAATTGAAGCAGAGATACTGGCTGACAATCTGCTGAAGAGACAATACCCTAAGAAACAGGTTCACTCTTGCATGAAACGAGCAAGAAATAATAATCGTGAAAGCCTCCTAGAGGTACATGAGAAAGAACCCACTGACATTTTGACCTGTGTGACCACGTACACACCTAGATCCAATCTAATAAAGAAGGCAGTGAACAAACACTGGGCAATTCTGAACACGGGTACTCTGTCAATACCCAAACCAAGGTTTGCGTTTAAACGTACCAACAATTTGAAAGATATGTTGGTGCACACTAGACCCAAGAAGAGCAACATCCCTAACCAGAGGCAACTGTGGGATCTCCCACCCGTGACAGGACACTATCCCTGCGGCTCTTGTATCGTGTGCCCACAGACCAGACACACCAAACAATTGGTTCTATCAGACACATTTACATGGACGCTAATCAAACACACTAACTGTAACACCCCACGTTGTGTGTACATGCTGACCTGCCCTTGTGACAAGAGGTATGTTGGCATGACCATGAGGCCCGTTAAGGTCAGAATCACTGAGCATAAGAGCAATATTCGTTGCCATAAAACTACCACCAAACTATACACCCACTTCTCTGAACTCGGACACCCCCAGAGAGTCTACGCTGGGTCATCCTAGAATCCCACCAACAAATAACACAGACTGCTTTGTACAGGATTGAACAAAGGTGGGTGTTCCGTCTTGACTTAGCAAATGACGGCCTGAACGATGCCATACCCTGGAGCACCCTTAATTAATCTGATATATACAACCATTATCTGCAACTTTAACAAATTAATATATCAGCTTAAGACTCCACGCTAGTCTCTCACCTCTTTATACATCTCTGCCACATGATATCGACATCAGGCTAGTCAGATATGGAGATTAGGCTATGTTAGGACGATATATCTAACAACTAACAATAGAGTACAATACTACACTCTAAGATGGCCGACATACGAATCACCCAATCGGCAGTCGCCATCAACTTATGCACAAATTTGGCGCAGTGACGTGAGCACTTTTGCACTGTATAAATTCTTGTTCACATTGTTGATAAAACCGCTCCACTCAATGCCAAATTTGAAGCCCTTGATGCGCGTCCACATCAAGGTAATAGCCAGAACTATAGACATTCACCACATTCAAAGATGGCCTCCATGGT
This sequence comes from Calotriton arnoldi, assembly GCA_963921515.1. Lineage (NCBI taxonomy): Eukaryota > Metazoa > Chordata > Amphibia > Caudata > Salamandridae > Calotriton > Calotriton arnoldi. The sequence continues at coordinate 19,709 of CAWUFW010023283.1, forward strand.
TACACTGTAGATGATGTCATGCCGACACCATCACACCACACACCAGGTGCGGCTGATTTACCATGCTTAATGGCACCAGGAGAGGGTATTTAAGACAGGAACCGACAACATGTCTTTTCCTTCCTGATGCAGCAGAGCGGGTAGGTGAGCTGGACTGCTCTGAGCGGGAGCAGGTGAGTATGGATTACACGTTGAGACTATGCCTGGTCACAAGCTTTTAAGAGAGGTAAGAGGTGCTGGGAATTGCTGACAAGTTACCGCTGGTCTTTGGGAAGGAGTACGCTGACTCTGATGTTCTGTAGAGCTCTGCACTAAGACATAGCTTGGGCGCTGTAGGCGCTCTTAACACACCGCACGATTGGCATAATGTCGGAGCGCATGGTGAAGGCGCCAGCAGCTACGCAGGCAGGTCTGGGGCACTTTTGAGTCTGTTGAATAACCTTGTCAATGATACCAATTTCACGACTATGGGCTTACTTTAACCTGAACCATGCCCACTTTCACTTTTTATGCTCTAGAGTCATGGCCTTAGCAACTAAACGTTGTGCCTACAAGCCCACACCCAACATATTTTGTTGTTTGTTTTTTCCTTTTAATAAACAGCGACACTACGTTGAGTGTCCATATACTCCGCTGCGGTCTGATGAAGCAGCACTTGAATCCTTAAGAGGTGAGCTGATACTCACTCACCATGTTGTTCAATTACTCTAACTGGTTACACAGAGGTTTTATATTCTAAATACAAATGAAGGCACACGTAGAATGTGATATGCATGAAATCACGTTGTTTTTATCACTTGTATAGATTCAAAGAGGTTGTGTACGGTGAAACACACCCACTTGAATCAATAGGACCATGTACCAATATTTCCTTTTGGTTTTTTGATCCTTTTTGTTTGTACTCTAGGTTGGCTGCTTTTCTCCGGGGCAACGTCCTACCGAGAGAAGAAGTGGTATGTAGAACCACACCACACACTGTAGATAGTTTTCATTTAGTCACTAGGTCCTGAGGAATCGCCAACTGATCTATTAGAGACATTTTATAGGCGAGAAACATGTTGACCACTAAGGGGTAGAGCGTAATTTGTCAGATTAAAACAAAATAGTCGCCCTCCTTCTTTTTACTTTTTATTCAGGTTGTGACCTCTCCAGAATAAAAATAATTATAGAGGATTCCCTTACCTGCTTTAACCCACACACCACATCTACATCTTACCAGGCCCCTCACACCCACGGCACCTATACGGCAAGGAACAAAAGATCTCCGATAAAGAGCCCCTTTATGGGTGCCCGTCGAGCATTGCAGCGCCGGCTCGATGAGGAGCAGACCCATATGATGAAGCATGACACCTAGCTTGCTGGGTGTGTGAGGGTCCTAGTTCCGAAAGGAGGTATTCCCCACCTCCCCACCACTCTGAGTACTAACCAGGTGGCCAACTTGCCACCCAGGAACACCGTACCTCTTTTGTCTTCTAAAGATTTATGATAGCCATGTTTGGATGAATGGATGCTTGGATGGTATCATAGTAGGTGAGAAGAGTCAGACTGGATGAAGAGAATGTAAAAGAAAATTGAACCGTGCCAGAGTACCAAAGCCAAGGGTGAGAGCAATGTAATGATAAATGAAATGGGTGGTGGTTGGTTATGTCTATGACAAATGTATGTTGTCGGTGAAAGGTTTATGATAGCCATGTTTGGATGGATGGATGCCTGGATGGTATCATAGTAGGTGAGAAGAGTCAGACTGGATGAAGAGAATGTAAAAGAAAATTAAACCATGCCAGAGTACCAAAGGCAAGGGTGAGAGCAATGTAATGATAAATGAAAAAAGCCCTGGGAAGAACAAGGACTGGTTTTTTGCAAGGTTTTTGAATCTGATTCAAAGGTTTGAAGTTGTATTTCAGAATGGAATACTCCCTTGACTCACAGTAGTTTGCAAGCACAACATATATATTGTGCATGACTTTATGTACCCTACCCACCCATCATCAATCGCCTCCCTCCGACTCTGAGGCCCACTTCCGCTCCAGTCCCTACCCATGTCATTTTGACCGTGTCAGCCATGGGTGATCTATCGGCTGCATGGTAACTACTTACAAATCAGTATGTCATCATCATCATCACGTGAGTGATGTGATGTCGTGCCATATGTCATCATCATTCATAAGCATGTCATGTGCCTTATAGCAGTAGTCAGGGTGAAAGTGAAATTGAGCATTTGCCATTGATTTAACAGAGTATGGCCGTAATGGAAAAATAAATAATTGGGTAGTACAGCTGCCCCACCTGCAGACAGGGGTAAAGTAATGTGAGTTTGCGACACAAGTATGTCTGTCTATGGCACAAGCTGACTTAGCTGGCATGCCTACAAGATTAATTGTGCTAAACTAGAGAGAGAAGAAGAATACTTGTCTACCCCATAGTGCCTAGTGCCTGAAAGTCTAATTATCACATCCAAATCTTAGGGGCAGAGAAAGTGAGGAGGATACCACAACTACTATTGCTACTGTGCCACTATCATTTTTATGTGTGTAATTTTGTGTTACTGTTTTGCTGAGAGTATTGATTACAATTGTCTTTTTTCTTTCTTGATATAGCTACTACTTCCCAACCCAAGAGGCAGGAGTTAGCAGCCAGGGCCCGGCAATGGAAGCTGGAGGCCATCCGGCAAGAATATAATGGGCTGGTTGTCCTGGCGGAGGAGGCAGAGGAGGCGGCAGCTGCAGCTTCCTCCAATGCCCCAGGCCCCAGCTAGGCCCCCCACGTGCCTCCGGTGGTACGGCACCGTGCTCTGGTAGCTGCCCGCCACCCATCATCATCACATTCATCATCATCCACTGCTGCCCACCCCTGTTGTTCCTGCAGGAACTTTTGGCGCATGCTCCTCCGGATGGCGCACCTAGAGGCCAGGCTGGAGGAGGTCCTGGAGTGCACTAGCCGGCACCCCCGCTGCTAGACCTCAGTCTTCAACCCTTGTTGTGTAGTTCCTATAAAACCTATACAGGATCTGCGCGTTCGGACAGCATACACTGTAGGATTGGTGTCAGACTTATTCTGAACACCGCCACCGGGTATGTTGGCCTTTTGTACCAGCTAGCTCACAGTGCCACTAAATTCTCCTCTTACCAAGGAGAGAATAGTTCTTGGCAACCATCGAACATGACAACCTTGATCCCTCAGGCCCGTGGAAACAATATACAACTTTTCGCTCAGTAACTCGTGCTTACTTAGTTTGTCTTAGAGAGGTACACAGAATAGACAGGCTGAGCGATTTCAATAAGTATTTATTGAACAGTTGTTATTCTGGTGTAAAATAGATGAGCTGCAACAACCGTTAGACAGTAGCAGAATAGGATTAGAAGCACTATAAAAGTAAACGGATGGTAAAGCTCTACCACCTTGCAGTAATCATGAATACATACAAGTACATAAAATACACGATAATAAAACGATGCACACACCTACGATGTCGCCCTAACTAGATGTACCTAAGTGTACCTAGCATGTGTGTAGGTGTTAAGCCAAGAATCCGTCTAGGATAAAGTCAACCCCATTACCTGAAGTGAGAGGCTATGGGACCCCGTCTTGGTCTCGAGTTGGACACCCCGCGATGGATGTTAGACCACTGCGAGCTGTAGTGTCTACATGCAGGAACCTCAGCGTCTCTGGTCAGTGTGTCTGCCAAGAAGTCCTGATCTCCTCTGTCTGTCTTAGCAAGATGTGATGTATATATACCCATAGGTCTCCATGGGGTCCTACCTCGCTGTATTACTGTGTCGGACTAAGGATGATGTTGGGCATGAACTTTATACATAGATATTATACAGGAGATGGTAGTCCTGCTGTGCTTCCGAGAATCCTCATGCATAATGTATGAGATTTCGAACTAGGGAAAACCCGCGTTCTGAATGTAGTTTCGCATCTAGGTAAAAGGTCAGTCCCTGTAAACCGTTATAAGTGCAATGTAGGGAAGAATATAGGTGAAGGGTTATGAAGTTTCCTGGGCCTATATTATGCTACCTATATGAATATAATACCCTGGCCCCTTTTTTTATCTTTTTTTTGGTGGGTGGGATGTTGGGAGTTGGGGAAACTTGGTGTTTCCTTTAACTTCTTGACTTGGACAATCATGGACATTTATTTAATTTACTGGACATTGGTTGTAGTTAGGGAGAGGGGTGGGTCAGGTGTTGTGGGCTTCATCTTCTAGTTTATATTTGTTAGGGTAATACATTATTTATAGTTTTACAATACATCTGATGTAAATCTTTTCTGGGGTTACTCTTTTACGTCGCCTTGTTTATTTCCTCCTTTTGCTGGAGGGCCGCAGCCAGTTTTTGGAATCTGCCAATAGTGTAACACACCAACAGATAAATGCAGTACCCTCACTTGTCCTACTACTGTCAGTCTCTCCTCCTAGTCTACGCATTTTGCAACTAAAACCCCTTTGTAGTATGTACTCAGAAGGATGTGGGTGTGTGAATTAATTAATTTCCATAGTATATACATTATTGCCTCCCCCCCCTTCTCTTACCTGTGATTGATGTTTAGCCAAAGCAATGGTGATGGTTTGGCTTCCTAAGGTGCCATGGTGGGTGGTGGTAGCAGTAGTAGACAGTTGCATTTGCAAAAAAAGAAAATGAGACAGTCAGTCACCTGAGGGAGACTAGGGCACGAGTAGTAGAAGTACAGTACACAAGAAGAAGACGGCAAACAAGAAACCATGATGATGAATGATAAGCAATGCTAAAGTAAAATAAAACATAATGGTGGCAGGGATAGCCTAGTACAAGTTACAAACTGAAGTTGACTCGACCTATGAAGTGGACAAGCGTAACCTTTAGTGCTGGAAGGATTATAAATCGATGCCGGCAATTAATAATTATGATGGGTTAATTATGTTCCTCTGGAAAAAAATTGAATAGCGAATACTGAGCATGGGTGGGCAATCTAATCTATATGTTGCCAGTGTGGCCGATATATATATATATATATATATATATATATATATATATATATATATATATATATATAACTTAGAGCAGAAGAAGATCCTCGCCCTGCCTTGAGTTAGTGTTGCTTTCACCACATCCGCCCCAGCAAGTGTGTGATCAATTATTGGTGTAAATTTAATTTAGTCACACCTCAATATTATAAATCACACAGCCCGAGGGAAGAGGCTTAGGGTTTGATGAATGGTTGGGAAGGGGTATTTGAGGGAAAGGTTTGACAAAGACAAAAACTACACATGGACAACACACAATCTGGGCAGACGACCATCATGAATCTGTTAAGGGAGAAAAAGGAAATGCATGCATGATGATGATGACTTGACGATGATGAGTAGTACTAGACTAGTAGTACAGGGCAGCAGTATATTATTAATTATTATTATTATGCAATTGCCTTGCCTGTCTGCCCCCAGTGAGAGTCGAGAGACTCAAATTACATACATTTTACGTTCTGTTATACCGGACTTCCTTTTAAAGCAGCAAAGAAAATTAAAAAACAGCTGTAGGGGTCAAATATATAAGCAAACATAAAAAAACAACAACACACACAGTCATAATGATAGAAGAGAAAAAATGAATCAAATGAAAAATAAAAGATGATACTATATGTTATGGTCAAATTGGGAGTTGCATCTCAGCATTCCTCTTGGTCTTTCCTTCCATGGACGCTCCGTCCGTCAATCTTGGGTGCTACTGCCTGCCTGGCAGATGCGGATTGGTAAGGTAAGTGTGAGTTGTTTTTCCCAGTATAGCACAGGGTGAAGGCTGGCCTGTAAGTGTAGATGGAAAACAAAAGGGATATTAAAAAATCAAGGAGAAAAGTAAAAATGCATAGATTAAGGAGGAGTGCAACAAGAACACTTTCAGAGGCGACATGGCTAAATCATGTCTACTCTGTTTCCAGCATTAACCTACAACAACAACAGGACAGAGCAGGCCCGCGGCGCCCACCCAACCTTCACTTAGCTTAGATTTTGAGCCAGACAGCACTGAGCACAAATACACAGCAACAGAGCATTTTCCAAATTAAGTAACTAAATCAATCATACCACTACACTCGCCCCCACCAATAAACAGACATATAGGTTTGGTGTGGTTGTTGTTGACTTGTTTACCTTTTAGGCCACTTCATGAAACGCCCTGAGTTATTCCATCAATCATCTCTGATCCTACTGACTGACTACGAGTATGGTATGGTCATCATGGTGTCCAACTCTGTAGTGTACCTAGTGAGTCCAGAATCAAAAATGCAATGGATCGGGCTGCAGTAGTACAATTTTGACATTAAACAAAAAGAAGGGAAACATTGACTTGAGTCACTTTTTGTGTGTAGATTAAATACTAGTAGACATCATGCACAACAACACAACACAAACACCAATCACTCAGAGTCAGCGTCCAACGCATGCCATCATTTACCTGTTCTTACGGGGCAGTCTGTCTCAGCTCAGAAAAGAGGATAGCTATAGTCAGGTTCTTTGGTGGGACTCGATGAGGCAGGCACACATTTCTTGTACTAGTATTCTCCATCCAATGTCTGGCTTGAGAGAAATGGATTTAGGGCGAGTCAGGAGTGGACTGGAGCAGGACTCAGAGGAGTGGACTTACTTCTTCACTGACTGCACACAGTTGCAACTCCAATCCAGTAATAAAAGGTAAGACGGTGGTGATGGATTTGTTGTGATTCGAACCAGAAAGAGAGAGACACACACAAATATTAAAAGTAAATAAGCAAGAAAGAAAGTAACAAGTCGAAAGCCTAGTTGTTGTCAGGGAAGTAGAGCTCATCGTCAAACTCTGGTGGTTCACCCAGAAGTAGGTCATCTAACACACTACTTCCATGACCTAAGTCGCCGTCATCATCTTCCTGCTGTGCTACTTCAGGTATGGTGTAATCCAGTGGTATAAAGGCTCATTCATTTTGATCATGGTTAACCTCTCCACATTTTGGGGTGAGAGACTGGTCCTTCTCACTGTCAGAATGGCACCAGCAGCACTGAAAACACGCTCAGAAGAGACACTTGCGATAGGGCAAGCCAGATAGTGTATGGCCAGCTTGCTGATTACTGGCCATTGGTGCCTTTTCCCATACCAATACAGCAATGGGTTTTGATCAACGAAGACCTCTGTTGGGTCATCCAGCTAGGCCTGGACCATCCACTGAATGCTCAGGGGTGCTCCCCTTTGCTCGGCCTCTTTTGCCTTTGCCTCAGCACTGGACCTAACAAGCCCTTGCTGTAGAAACCATTCCTGTGACGATTTTGGTGGGGCTGATGCTCCTGTTCTTGTTGTTGTTGATTTTGTTCTTGGTGTTGTTGGTGATTTTGACTGCTGTGAGCCAACCGCACTGCCCTCAGGCTCTGAAGTTGAACTTGACGCCGGCTGCCCTGCAGTACTTATTGTGGCCTGGAGTTGCAGGCCTCTAATTCCCAGCCGTTCTTTTTCTAAGCAACTGGCTTCCGCAGCTATCCAAGTTTTGTACTTGGCAACAGCCCCTTCTAAAAAAGGAATCAATGTGTTCAGTACTTGTTTGTACCGTGGAGCCAGAATTGTGGCAGAAATGTAATGGCTGGATGACACAATGCCTCTTTGCACCCTTGTATTTTCAGATAAGCGAAGGGTGAAGCTCTCCACCAACTCATATGCTTCTTTTTTTTTCCACACTTGCATACATTGCAGACACCCCCTTCAGCTGTTCCAGTAGCATGTACAACAATGGGATAGCTTTGCCCATAGTACAGTCCTCCTTGCTGACTTCATGTGTGAAGAGCTCGAAAGGAAGTAGCATCTCTGTCAGGCATTTAACTAGGCCCCATTGGTCCATCTCAATGATCATGCCTTTCACAGTAACATCCCCTCTTTGCATGACATATTTATTGATTGGTCTGTACTGCTCAAACAGACGTTCAAGCATGTAATAAGCTGAGTTCCAATAAGTTGGCACCTCCTGGATGAGTGCTTTAACTGGCATTCTATGCTCATGTTGAATGATCTTCAGCTGCTTCCGGGCTTTAAAAGAATGGCTGAAATGTGTGCAGATTCTTCTGCAGGTAGTCAGTAAGTTGCTGACTCTGTCTTCTTTTTTCAGAAAGTCTTGAACAATGATATTAATGCAGTGCGCCAAACACAGGACCCTGGAATAGCCACCATCGAACATGGCCTTAACTATATTACTGCAATTGTCCGTGGCAACAAAACCAATGTTCAGCCCTCTTGGGCACTGCCATTCAAAGACCTTGCTGTCAAAGTCTTCTAAAATGTTTGCAGCAGTATGAGAATTTCTCCATGGCAAACATGGCTACAGTTGAATGTTTCTGAGTGGCATTAAAAATCTCAGCAGTGTCAACAACACCTGCTGCAGATATCTTTTCTCTAACCCCCACAAAAGAGATCCAGTGTGTAGTGATGCACATGTAATCAGTGGCTTGGCAACTGGTCCACATGTCTGTTGTCAGGTGGATAGTGTGAACAGCACCCTGCTGCAAAGCTTGTCCAAGCAATTCCAGCACGTCGTGATGTAGTGCTGGAACAGCAACTCTGGTGAAATAGGACCGTCTGGGAACCTTCCATTTTGGGCAGATGGCTGTCACAAATTCAAGAAAACCCACCCCTTCCACAAAAGAAAAAGGGAGGAGGTCCAGCGCTAACATTTTAGCCAGCTTCGCATTGTACAAACGTGCTGTTGGGTGGTTGCATTTGTACTGCCCCTCCGACCTAAACATGCTGAGAATGGTAGGCTGGATTTTTTTCTTTTCTGGTGCCACTGATGCAGGTGACTTTTTTACGCCAGATGTTGTTAGGCTCAACGCATATTTTTTCGTTGTGGTTCTCTCTTGCCTGGGACCCCTTGGTGTCTCAGCCTGATTCTTACTCTTGTGCCACTGCGATGTTGCTGATGAGGATGTGGGCGGTACCACTTCACTGCTGGGGACAGGGCAACTTTGTGTACCAGAGAAAATGTCTCCCTTTTGTTCACCTTCCACTGCTATCATATCCTCTACTTCTTCATCCCCACCAACAGAAATGGGTGCAGTTTTTTGGCCGCTAAGGTGCACCTCGCACTGGATCAAGTGGTGTTTTTTTAGATGGGTTGTTCGGCCTCCTGTACCATAGTTTGTAGCAAGCTTACCCTGACTAACACAATGTCCACAAATGGAGCATATAGCAATGTTCACCTCCTTCGTGCTAACCGATAAGAAGTCCCAAACTGGGGAAGTCAACTTTCTGGCGCTGCTGCTGGTGCCACTTGCAATGCCAGATGAACTGGTAGGTGGGCGTGAAGTTTGACTCTCTGCAGTACCTACTTCTACTGAGGTGGTACTTGTGGTGGATGTACGTTACTGCCGGCGAAATATGGAAGCTGGAGGTGGTGTTGGTGGTATGATCTGTGTTGGTGGTATCCGTGCCACATCCCTCACAGCAATTTGGGATGGGGTAATGTTGGTCTCCGCTGGGGCGGGACTAATGTCCATGATGATGACTGGCTCGTCATCATCCTCCTCTTCAACATCTACCTCCATAACTCTAAGGCTTTCTGGAACCTTCCTTTTCTTTTCCCTAGCCTTGTCTCGTGGCGTGTCTCACTTTCAGACTGAGGTGGTGGGAGCCATGTGGCGTCTAGATCATCAGAAGGGGGGCTTGCAGAAGAAGGTGATGGACTAACCCTCCTTTTCCTTGCTGGGGATCTGGAAGACAATGGATCTTCTGAAAGAGTGGCTTGCTCTTCTTCCTCTGCAGGAAGCTCTATCTCCTGAAATGCCCCTACTTCGGGGGGATCAAATACTATTGGGGGGCTGTTGCGGCTGTTGTTGCCCACTTATCTCAGTTCCCTGCATTGATTGGGTACTACTTTGCGATAACTATAAGTCAATTTCAACATCGCTGCTCGTCGGCGTTGTCGTGATTAGACTGGCTGCCTCTGTGACAGACATGGGCTTGGGCCTAGGTTGGTGGGGTGGGTCCACTGATGCGGGGGTGCTGCTCCCAGCTTGCTCCCCGGACACCGCTGCTGCAGGCACAATTTTTGTTTTCCCAAAAAACATCTTGGGCGGCACATCAGTCTTGGTAAGTGGCAGTTCCTTCTTCTCACTGGCAACTTTCTTGGCAGTGGAGGACCTGGTACCTTTCTTTGGGGCCATCTTCTTCAGATGTCAGCAGCACGCAGTGGCTCAAGTTGAAGAGATGTCTGTGGTCACACGTCACGTGACGTTGTGCGCAGCAGGACTTCTGTCTGGCAGTACAATGGCTGATGACGCCTCCTCCTCTTTTGTGCAACTAAAAGCAAAGAAGCAAGAATAACATCAGTGAAACGTGGTATTCTTTGTTGTGGTTCAATTACTACTAGTACAAACAAACAAATATAATATATAACTTTGTGTGTGGTCACACTTATATATATATTATTATTAAATGTATTACCTCAATTATTAAAATAAACATAACAATACAGTGTAGACATTTGTGAGACTGACAAAAACAAGGGCTTTCATGGTTGGTGTACTAGTGTACTGTACAGTACACTGAGGAAGGATAGGAAAGAACTAGAAGAACAGCAACAAAAATACAAATGTAACGGACCCTGTTTGGCATTGTGCATCACGTGGGTTTCAGCATTCAGGGAGCTGCAGATGACAATGGATAGAAGCAATAAGCCAAGAGGAAGAAAGGAAAGAGAAAGACATGCAGGCCTAATGCAGAAGCACACTGGCTGCCTTCACATAATGGCCGCCAGCCACATAGCCAGGCCACAACAACAAGAAAGGGAAGACAGACAATGCAGGCCTTTGACAAAAGCAGTGCACACTGGCTGCCTTCACAAAATGGCCGCCAGCCACATGAAGCAATAAGCCAAGGGGAACAAAGGAAAGAACCATGCAGGTCTATGGCAAAAGCACTACCACCACCACAAAATGGCCACCAGCCACTTGGTCACTCACAACAACAACAACAAGCAGGAGGCCTGGAAACAATGAACTCAAGCAGTCCTATTAAGGACACAGACTTTACAAAATGGCCTCTGGCCACACGGAGAGGCTCATCCTAGGCAAATGCTGGCCTACTATTACAAAAAAACTCACACACACACTGGCCAGACAAAGGAGGCATGCTAAACAACACAGCTTGACAACGATGCCAAAAACGAAAATCCACAGAGCTAAAAAAGTTTTGCAATGCAAGTTACACAACAACCACACATATCCAACAAAGGCATTTATTTAACACACATAAAAAAAAGTGAAAACCCCCCAAAAAACACATTTTGCATTTCAATCCAATGCCATCCATGCGCTAAATTATGTTTAAATTCAACAGACACCACAGAAATAGTTGTTTCATGCACCCATGAGTAGCTCTGGGCCTACTGGCTGAAAGGCCTATTGGCAGAATACTGGGCTAGTGAATTAAATAAATATTGCAAATTGATTTTAAAAAGTTGGAGAAAATGTGGTGAACTTTGCAACATGTTTCCTTTATAATAGAAAAATAGAAGAAAAATTACATAAAAAGAAACAACTAGGCCCCTACTGAAACTACAGCCACCCACCACAATACATTAAAAAAAAACGATGAAAAGTACAAAAAAATGTAGGTGCAATGCCCCAATCAAACAAACAACAACAATTTTCCAACTTACTTGTGAAATCTCAAATCCAAAAGTCCTCAAATCCAATGATATATGATGAGGCAGACAAAAAAAAGGATCCTTCCAGCTCCAAATCCAAATGAAAAGTGAACAGGAGATGGACAAAGCACTGGGAGGAGCCTGCTGGACAGGAACAGGAAGTTGGAGACACTGGGGCACTTCCTTCCTCTTAAAAAAGAAAGTAAAAAAAGAAAGAGGACTCCTTGTACAAAAAAGTAAAGCCAAATGTCAATCTGAGGAGTTTTTTAATCCAAATCATCATTTTGAGAAGGTTTTGATGCTGTTCGAGAAAGATTCTTCTCCAGATTGCAAATTCTGCATGTTCGGGATCACGATCTTCACAAACTTCGGCTGGAAGTCTGATGGCACGCCCGAATGATGTGTTCGCGATCGCTCACTCTCGCGGGACCGTGCAGCCGGCTACCAAATCTTGTGGCGCTTGTGAATGGATGGTAAATCTCATTGGCGATGGCAGGCATCCCGGTAAGTCGCTCCCACGTGCGCAAAACCGCATATTAAGCGCGCAAACACAAAAAAACTCTGCTCTGGTGCGCAGCGCAGAGTTTTCGGTAACTCTGTGTTCTATGTGGAACGCAGAGTTGGCAAAAATCTGCAAACTCCATGAGCGGAGCGGAGTTTTACGCCTAGGCTTATTTATAATGTGCTTCCCTCAGTCCCATGGAGCGGTTGCACTTGGAGATGTCCTGCCACAATCGAGACCAGCCAGTGTCTGGAATTTGTTCCCCTATTACTTGTTCCCAATGGGTCATATGCCTTGGCTTAAATGGAGCCTATGTTTCTAGTAAATGTGCATACAATAAAGAGATGCATCCTATAGACCCACATCCTCTCTTTGGAAATTGTTACAGTGGGGTTAATTCTCTAGTGGTGGCCTCTCTTATTGTCTCTTGCATGACCCAGTGTTTAAGTTGAGTGTAGCGAAAGAATTCTGTCTCCGCAAGGTTAAAGTCCTGCCTACACTGGCCAAACGTTTTAATATCCCCACCTAAAAATATATCCTTGATTGTCAAGCAGTCTCTCAGTCTTCATGCCTCATATGGTCCCATGCGTTCTCCTGGTGGGAATGCTGGATTAAGGTGTATGGGTGTAAAGGGGAGGGGAAAGTTGTCCATTCCGGCAGCCTACTGATATTGTCCCATACTTTCATTGTGGTCCGTGTTGGGGTGCTGAGTGTACACATTAACTGGTCGGTCATTCTTTCGCTTCCAAATTAAGTCCCATATGTATTTCCCTGCCACCTCCCTGTCCATGTGTAACCAATGTTTATCGGATTCCCTTGCGGACCATTCCAGAATCACTCGAAGTTGGGCTGCCCTATAATAAAGCTGGAAGTCTTGTAATGCCAAACTGTCAGCTGATTGGGGTGTTCGCAGTAATTTGACGGAGAGTCTGGCACGTTGTCCCTGCCATATAATCTGCGTCACTAACTAATGCAATTCAGGGAAGAACCCCCTATCCAGCTCAATAGGCAGGCCCAGAACAGATAAAGGAGCCTGGGCAGTACCGTCATCTTTACTGCCTGAATGCGTCCTATCCAAAACAAGTATAGCAGTGCCCATCCTTTCAAATCTGCTTTCAGTTGTTGCAACAGCGAGGGGTAGTTGGCTTTGTATAGCCCCTCCAGGCGTAAAGTTATTTTCAAGCCTGGGTATGTTAGGTCCTTCCCAGCCCATTAAAGGAGTAGTATTCTCCAATGCTTCCCTCTCTGCCTGTGGTAATGTTAAATTTAGTATAAAGGATTTTGTTAAGTTGATTCGAAAACCTGCCACCTCCTCGAATCTATCCAACTCCCTTATGAGAGAGCGTAGCGAAGTCTGGGGTGAGGTCAGGGACAGTAGGATGTCATCTGCAAACAGAGAAATGTTATGCTCCATTGAGCCAAAAAATACCCCCTTTATCTGCTATGTGGAATGAATTTTAGCCGCTAGAGGCTCAATGCTCAGCGCAAACAGAATGGGGGATAGCGGACACCTCTCCGTTAACCAACACTCTCGCTTTGGGGGTTGCATAGTTAGCACTAATCATGAGTATGAATTGGTCTCCAAAGCCGAATTTCTTGAGTGTGGAAAATAACAATTTCCAATCCACCCAATCGACAGCTTTTTCAGCGTCAAGTCCCAGTAAAACCCCTGAGACCGCCTTTTTTGTTGCTTTCTCCACAAGGTGAATAACCCTTTGAATGTTATCATGGGTTTCGCGACCCTTAATAAATCCTGATTGATCTGGGTGGATCAGATCTGGAAGAATGGCGTCCAGTCGTGTGGCTAAAACTTTTGAATGTAGTTTTGCATCAAGATTAAGAAGGGCGATTAGTCGGTATGATCCACAATGTTTCGGGTCCTTCCCCTGTTTTGGCAGTACTGAAATAATTGCCTCACTCATTGAGGATGTTACCTCCCCTGCACCTGCCATGTAGTTAAAGAGGGCCACTGAGTGTGGAGTGAGTTCTGCACTATATGTTTTATAGAAGTGGGCTGTCAGCCCATCAGGCTCAGGGGCCTTATGGGGCTTCAAGGCGCCCACTGCTGTCCATACTTCCTCTTCCATTATTGGTCTCCCCAACCAATCATTTTGTGCTCTTGTTACTTGAGGGAGAGTGATTCCCTCGAAATAGTCCCATTGGACGTGAGCAGATGAGTTCGCCGCTGAGTGCAGAGTTTCATAAAAATTTCCAAATATGTGCGCCTTTTCAGCGTCAGACCCTGTGAGTCTTCCTGTGTCATCCCTGATTTCGCCTATATATTCTCTTTCTCTCTTAACTCATAATTGTCTTGCAAGATGAGAGCCTACCTAATTACTCTGGTCATAGCCCATCCACTGAAGATGCAGTAGAGTTATTTCTGCTCAGTTAGTGTAGATGGCGTTAAGCTTTCCTCGCAGAGCTGTCACTTTACGTTGTCGGGCCGATGTCGGGTTGTCTTTATGGGGTTTTTCTGCTTCCGTGAGTTCAGATTCCAGTGTCTGCCTCTCCTTGGTTCTCTGTTTATTGAGGGAGGAGTTCAAGGCTATGTATTGTCCTCTTAGCACCACCTTGAAGGCATCCCAAATGATTAAGGGTGAGGTCTCTCCTGTATTGTTATTTTGGAAATATTTCTTAATAGATAACGTAAGCTCATCTCTCAATAGTCTATCCCAAGTTAAGGAGTTTGGGAAAAAAAACACCGGCATTTTGCTATTGTAGTCTCCCAATCTATCGTCACTGTTAATGGTGCATGGACCAACACCGTTATAGGGAGAATTACTGCTGCATTTACAGCTTGGACCAATGTTTTGCCCACAAAGATGCAATCTACGTGGGAGTAACTCCTGTGAGAATGCGATAAAAAGGTGTAGTCTCTGCCCTGTAGGTTTAACGCTCTCCATGTTTCTACCAGACCCAGTTCCTCAAACTTTCCTTTAAATGCTCTAGAAAAGCTTCCCGAGGTGTGTCGGGTAGGGTGTGTGCTATCTACCCTTGGGTCCCACGTCAAATTAAATTCACCCAGGATCAGGATGTCTCCCTCTGCAAAGCCCCCCAATGCCTCTAGAAAGTCCCCTATAAAGTGTGCTTGATTTGAGAGTGTAGAGTGTAGCAATGGAACAAAAATGTCCCCTCAAGTGACCTTTTACCATGACCATCCAACCTTCTCTGTCGGTTTTAGAGCCTGTCGGGGAAATTTGCACAGACTTATGAAAAAAGAGGGCCACCCCGTTGTGCTTGGACTGGAGGCTGCGGAAGATTTATACATCGATGGGTAATCTCTATGCTGCAGTCTGTGTTCCTCTGATCTCTTTAGGTGAGTTTCCTGTATTGCCACTACGTAATTTGTCCTGTCATTTACATACGTCCACATTTTTCGACGTTTCACAGGGGAGTTTAGGCCTTTCTCATTCCATGTGAGTGTAAGAAATCCCCATACTCCCGGATTTTTGAGCTTATGCCTCTGCAACCTCATGCCAATCTCAACTTCTTCTCTCCCCATCCGCCCTTCCCCTCGTGATAGACCCATTGTCTGTCTCGTTCTCCTGTCTTCCAAGGCGACCCTAAAAAAAAATGATCTATGTACATATGTAAAACGAAAGAAAGTTAACCAAACAACGTAACTAACTAACCCAATCTGTCTAGAATTTCTAACCATTCTTTAGATGGGTTAGCTCTATTCGGGGTGTGTGGTCCTATCCACTTTAGGCAACTCTGATTGAACTTTATGGTGACAGGAGGAAAAAATTATATACTATGTGATAGCAATAGTCATCTTACTTGCCCCCTCGTGCCCCTTGACTAGTGCCCCCCTATCAATAAAGTCTCAGCATTCCCTCCCATTGCTTATCTGATCAATGCTCAGATGAGAGTTCGAACTGTTCATAGTTCTGGGGGTTGCGCTGGGTGATCCATTCGGCTCCAGTTGGCTAGGTCTCCTTCAGTTCCTCCTGTTTCTTCTGTGTTTTTTAGCGTAGTTGAGTCTTCCATTGCCTTTTGATCTTCTCACCTGTTGCAGAGCTGGCGTGATCCTCAGTGCTCTGATTATTGGCTCTTTCCTCGTTGCAGTGTATCTCAATGATCTTTGCCGCTTCTTGGACTTCAGTGTCATGGTGTGCCCTGTTTTGGAATTGGAACGCTGACGGGTAGGACCAACGGTATTTGATTTGCACCTGCCGCAACTTATCTGTTAGTTACTGGCCGGAATTGGAGGCAGCGTGCTAGTGTGGCCGGGGCAATATCCTGAAAGAGAGTACACAATGTTCCGTGATAAGTGATCCTCTCCTTCTTGTGAGCTGCGAGAAGAATTTCCTCCTTCACCCTGTATGAGTGGAGCTCGGCCAGTACATCCCTGGGGCGTTTCTAGGCTCCTTCCTGCTGCGGACTTACCCGATGAACACGGTCAATTTTCACTTTCAACGTTGCGTCATTTACCAGGTCCAAAAACATGCCCTCTACGAACGATTCTATGTTGGAACCCGTAACTGACTGTGCCAAATTATGTATTTGTATGTTATCCCTGCGTGACCTATTTTCTAGATCTTCACACTTCAATATGATGCATTTGAGTTGTACTTGCATTGATCTTGCTGTCTCCTTCATCTTTTGTGTCTGTTGCTCCATCTCCTGTATTTTGGTTTCTAGGTCCAGTGTTCTTGTGCCCACCGAGTTGACATCACCTTGGATCGCCCCCAGGCGGCTCTGGATATCTGCTTTTAGGGTTTCAAGGGTGGAGTTTATGTCCGCTTTCAATTCCTCCTGAAGTTCTTTTTTGAAGGATTGCAACGAGGCAAGAAGATCTTCCTTGGTTAGGGCCATGGTGTCCTCAGTGCCAGGGCGGGGACGCGCCTCTATCGGTGCATAATAACTGGCTACTCTGCTTTGCTGACCCTTCTTTAATGGCATAGGGGCGATTGCTCCACGTTCCGCTGTTGTCTTGGCTGCTAGAGTGAGCGGTGTCTGTATGTGGAGCATCTAGGTGTCGCCCTACTTGATGATGAGAGACAGCTCTGCACAGTCTGATATGTAGCGCTATATGTCACTGAAGAGGTACCCCTCCTGTGTGGCCTCCCAGATGCTTAATGGACACACTCCAATTTGAACAGGTCACTATGTTCATATTTGTTATCTCTGATGGGTCGGGACCTGGCTCTTCCCCCCCTTTTATTGACTCATTCTCTCTGTCTGTCACTTCTGCCTTCACCACTGCCATTTTGAGGAGGGGAGTGTTTACCCCCGCGGGGTCTGTACCATCAGAATCTCCTTTACCGTCCTCTTCTCCTAGAGGGGGCAAAGTGCTGGTTCCCCTCCATGCAGTACGCGGGGTCTGCCCGTGTAGATGGATCTGCCGTCTGTCTGTGACGTTGCTCTGGCCACTGTAAGTGCCCGGTTCATACCTGCTGTGTCTAGTGTCTCTGGGCGGTTTCCAGTGATGGTTGCGGCGATCCGCCTCAGTAACCGGGAGGATGGCATGCACAATTACCATTTTCTGGCCTTGCCGCGTGTATTCCATATTGGCTCTCACGTCTCTCTCCGCTGCCATGCCCAGACGTGGGTCCGGTGCTCTCCATGCCACTGGAATCAAGCTATCCTGGCTGAAGAGGGGTGAAACCCCAAAACCGGTCCTAGGATGCTTGTTTCCAGACCAGGGAGGACCTGGCTTGGCAGTTCGGGCTGGACTGTTCCCATGAGGCACAGGGTCAAGACTGATTTGCATATGGCTGGGTTCAAACTGGAATGGCATGGTGAGCAAAAAAACGATGGATTTAGGCCCAGATCTCTGTACTGGGGTGAATGTATGACATTGTTCTGCATTCTGTCCATCAACTGTTGTTTTTGCATTTGTCACCCCGAGTGGGACGGCTATGCCCAGACGTGGGTCCGGTGCTCTCCATGCCACTGGAATCAAGCTATCCTGGCTGAAGAGGGGTGAAACCCCGAAACCGGTCCTAGGATGCTTGTTTCCAGTCCAGGGAGGACCTGGCTTGGCAGTTCGGGCTGGACTGTTCCCATGAGGCACAGTGCCAAGACTGATTTGCATACGGCTGGGCTCAAACTGGAATGGCATGGTGAGCAAAAAAACGATGGATTTAGGCCCAGATCTCTGTACTGGGGTGAATGTATGACATTGTTCTGCATTCTGTCCATCAACTGTTGTTTTTGCATTTGTCACCCCGAGTGGGACGGCTATGCCCAGACGTGGGTCCCGTGCTTCTCCATGCCACTGGAATCAAGCTATCCTGGCTGAAGAGGGTGAAACCCCGAAACCGGTCCTAGGATGCTTGTTTCCAGTCCAGGGAGGACCTGGCTTGGCAGTTCGGGCTGGACTGTTCCCATGAGGCACAGGGTCAAGACTGATTTGCATATGGCTGGGCTCAAACTGGAATGGCATGGTGAGCAAAAAACGATGGATTTAGGCCCAGATCTCTGTACTGGGGTGAATGTATGACATTGTTCTGCATTCTGTCCATCAACTGTTGTTTTTGCATTTGTCACCCCGAGTGGGACGGGTATGCCCAGACGTGGGTCCCGTGCTCTCCATGCCACTGGAATCAAGCTATCCTGGCTGAAGAGGGTGAAACCCCGAAACCGGTCCTAGGATGCTTGTTTCCAGTCCAGGGAGGACCTGGCTTGGCAGTTCGGGCTGGACTGTTCCCATGAGGCACAGGGTCAAGACTGATTTGCATATGGCTGGGTTCAAACTGGAATGGCATGGTGAGCAAAAAAATGATGGATTTAGGCCCAGATCTCTGTACTGGGGTGAATGTATGACATTGTTCTGCATTCTGTCCATCAACTGTTGTTTTTGCATTTGTCACCCCGAGTGGGACGGGTATGCCCAGACTTGGGTCCCGTGCTCTCCATGCCACTGGAATCAAGCTATCCTGGCTGAAGAGGGTGAAACCCCGAAACCGGTCCTAGGATGCTTGTTTCCAGTCCAGGGAGGACCTGGCTTGGCAGTTCGGGCTGGACTGTTCCCATGAGGCACAGGGTTAAGACTGATTTGCATATGGCTGGGTTCAAACTGGAATGGCATGGTGAGCAAAAAACGATGGATTTAGGCCCAGATCTCTGTACTGGGGTGAATGTATGACATTGTTCTGCATTCTGTCCATCAACTGTTGTTTTTGCATTTGTCACCCCGAGTGGGACGGGTATGCCCAGACGTGGGTCCCGTGCTCTCCATGCCACTGGAATCAAGCTATCCTGGCTGAAGAGGGGTGAAACCCCGAAACCGGTCCTAGGATGCTTGTTTCCAGTCCAGGGAGGACCTGGCTTGGCAGTTCGGGCTGGACTGTTCCCATGAGGCACAGGGTCAAGACTTATTTGCATATGGCTGGGTTCAAACTGGAATGGCATGGTAAGCAAAAAAACGATGGATTTAGGCCCAGATCTCTGTACTGGGTGAATGTATGACATTGTTCTGCATTCTGTCCATCAACTATTGTTTTTGCCATCTTAGGGCCAGGCATTCGCTTATCTGCCCGTTTGTCGTGTGAGGCGCGGGCCTCCCGTCGTGTCCCCGTTGATCCTCTTTTCCTTTCGTCCCGGCACCCACCTCACTACCATAGATGGCCACCACAGGTACATCGCTGGTGTATTCTCGATTGTCTTCTGTAAGCCTCCTTCCCTTGCTGCTAGCTGGTGCTGGGTGCAGCTTTATGGTGAATTTATCCAGCAACTGCACTTAAGCAGGACTGCTGTTCTACCGCCCTCCAGGATCTACCACACAATTTCAAACTACTCTGACCGATATCATACCAAACTATGCACTTAGATACTCAAACCTTCTAATTCTGGGGGATCTAAATCTACATTTTGATGACAGCATACACCCTGTAGCAACCTCACTCAAGGAGTATCTTGAAGCTTTTCAGTTTAACCAATTGGTTCAAGCCCCCACGCACAAACAGTGTCATACTCTTCACAGGTGAGCACAGATCTGCCAACACATGTGGCATGGTCAGACCATTTCTTACTGCCTTTCCAGGATAAGATACCCTGTTGCACTTCTATGTTATTAGGTAGTCAGTTTCAACCAAGGAGAAGGTGGCTAAAGTCACGTCAGCGTCCTTCATAGAGACTCTGGAAATGAACCGCACCACTTTAAGCAGCAATCTAGAGGCAGCTAATACACAAGTAGAGCACTGGATCACGAATGCACTGGACCAGTTAGCGCCTCTGACCACAAGCAAAACAACCTGCTCTTTACCCTGTGAAAAGTGGTTCAATGAGTAGCTCCATCTGCAAAAAAAAAGCTTGTAAGCGACTAGAGTGCCTATGGCACAAAGAATATAATATGATAGCAAAGTCCAACTATTCCACATCAAGAGAATCTTACTACAAGCACGTTAGGATGGTACGTAGTCAATTTTAAACCAAGCAAATTGAGCTAGCTCAAAACTCATCTTGACAACTGTTCCAGATAGTTAAATCTTTGTCCTCCTTGGAGCGAGTTGCCCCTAGTATAGTTCGCTCGGTGGTGAAATGCAATCAAATTGCCCAACTTTTCTCCAACAAAATTTAAATGATCTATGAATCTTTTCCCTTAGAAGCTAGAGAGAGCTATAATTCTATGATCTGGCTAGAACCATCAAATCCCATAAATGGTTTATCCAGGATATACACCTTGAACTGCTCCTGCTATCCCTGAAAATAAAATCGGGGTCCCACTTGATCCAACTCCTCCTGCAACCCTAGAACAAGGCTTAGAGGCCATCATACCGAGGTTATATGATCTCATCAACCAGTCGTTTAACTTAGGCCAACAACTGCAGAAATGGAAACACACAACAGTGATGCCCTTGCTTAAAAAAATGAATCTATATGCACACGAGCCTAAACATTTTATACCAATCTTCCTGCTTCTATTATTCGTGAAGGTGGTGGAGCAACATGTAAATCAACAACTGATTAACTACGTTACGGTTGAGAATCTGCTACATGAAACCCAATCTGGGTTCCGTCAACAGTTTAGCACTCCTGCTCGCTTCTGAGTTTCTCAGACTCATAATGGATGAAGGTAAAGCGGCAGCACTGACTATGTTAGACCTGAGCGCAGCCTTTGACACTGTGTCTCACGACCTTCTGGCTAAACGGATGTGGTCATATGGAGTCACAGACCTTGCTTTAAAATGGCTGGCTAGCTTCCTTCAGAACCGCACCTATCAGGTGGTTCAACAGACATGCTCCTCAGAGGTGGTCATACTCCAGCAGGGAGTCCCGCAGGGCTCCACATTGAGCCCAACCCTCTTCAACTTGTATATGAGACCCCTAGCTGATGTAATTGAGAGCCAAGGCATAAAAATAGTGCCATACGCCGATGACACCCAACTTATCATCACCCTGTCTCAAGTCAGTGAGACGCTAGCGGCTGATTTTCTTTCCTGTCTGGTGAGCATGGCTGACTGGATTGACCAGAGCTGTCTGAGATTGAACGCTGAGAAAACAGAGGCGTTAATAGTAGGAAAGCAGCCCTCTATCTCATATACAGCATGGTGGGCCAGAGATCCTAGGCACAGTTCCAACCCCTAAACCAAAAATCAAGAACCTGGAAATATGGTTTGAGAATAATTTGAAATTTGACAACCAGATATCAAAGCTAGTAGGGGAATGCTTCGGGATTTTGAAAATGCTACGAAAGATTTTTGACCTCCTACCAGCAGCAGCCAGGAAAACTGTAATTCAAGTTCTCTTGACCTCCAGACTAGACTACTGTAATGTTCTCTATCTGGGTGTCATTCAAGGTAGACTAAAAATGCTGCAAAGAGTGCAAAATGCAGCAGCTCGGCTGCTCCTGAATATTCCCAGGCGCTCTTCAATAGGATCAGCACTCAAAAAACTGCACTGGCTCCCAGTAAAAAACAGAGTTGTATTCAAAGCCCTATGCTTCTGCCACAGAATTTTAAATGGCAAGGGACCATACCACCTTCACATCCTGATCAAGCCTTATTGCCCAAATCAATTCCTCAGATCTTTTGAGGCCAGATTTGCGGCAGTGCAAAGAGTGAAAAGAGCCTGGTTAGGAGGCTGTTCTTTCAGTCTGCTGGCCCCCAAATTGTGGAACTCTCTCCCTTCAGATCTAAGACAGGAAAGCTCTGAATGGATTTTCTGGAAAAAAATCCAAACTTGGCTGGTTTAAATAAACCCCAATATGCGTAACCATAGTTGTATGACCTTCTAGCACGGGGACACTCCGGTTTTGGAGTAACCATGCGCTTTAGAAATATGATAACTTAACATAACACACATTACATCACTCATGACATGATATGTGACATCACTGATGACATCTCAAAGACATCACTGATAATATAATCCACAGAATCACTCACACACCGATTCACATTCCTATACAAGCTCTCATACACCCACTCACATGCACACACAATCACTCACATACCCAATCACAGACCCACACAGGTACTTACAACCACTCACTTACCCATACAGCCACTCACACAGCCGCACACTCACCCATACAGCTACCCACACACCCACATATTCACCTATACAGCCACTCACACACCCACTCACTCACCCCTTGAGCCTCTTAACACAACCACTCACTCGCCCATACAAGTACTCACACACACTCACTCACATATCCACACAACCACTTACATACTCATTCACATGGCCATACAAGCACTCACAACCACTCACTGACTCATTCGAGCACTCACACAGACACTTGCTCTATATAACAGCCACTCACACACCAACTGACTTCACCAAACAGCCACTCAAACAGCCACTCACTCACCCATACAGACATTTACACAGCCAGTCACTCACTTATACAGCTATTCAGACACCCACTAACTCACCCATACAGTTACTTACATACCCACTTACCCACCCAGACAGCGACTGACACACCCACTCACTCACCAATACAATCACTCACACAGCCACTCACCCACACAGCTACTAACACACCTACTTACACACCCGTGCAGCCACTCACACACCCATACAGGTACTCAGACATCGACTCATGCACAGATACACACAGAGTCAAGATATATACTGGACCTGGAGACCAAACATCCAGGGGGCCATAACCTTGATGAGGAACCGGGAATACACCTCCATGGGGAATGATGTGTTACCATGTGTTATCCCTTGGCCTACACACATGTGTTTCTCTTTTCATCTGTTTTCTCTCCTCTTCTTTTCTCTCTTTGTGTTCTTTGTGTGATGAGAACCTGTGTGTTCTTTTTCCAATCTAGGCTTTGCAATTTTGAAACTCATATTGTCTTTATTCCTTTTGACCAAATTCCTTTTAGTTGTATTATCTATCATTTGTGTTTTTAATTGAGTGTATTTTAATTTTTTTCAGGAGGAAAGGAAGGGACCCATCATTGGTTGGGGTCATTTTCACACATTCCCTACCCTTCTCTTCATGAACTTGTCAAATGGGTGATATGCATCTGAGAGATAAGGAGTCTTATACTTCTTTATTCTGTTTGTTAACACATTTGGATCATTTTCTGAAGTGTATATCATTTGTAGTACTATTTGTGTTGGTTCTTTTTGTGTTTGTGGTTTTGTAACACATTTATCACTTACCTCTTTCGTTCCTGATTCATGCTTGTCCTGCATGTTATTCCCATTTGGGACATAATTCCTTTCAACATGTTGCCACTTGGCTCACATATTTATTTCAATTAATTTTTTATTACAACATACTACATAAATGTATCTTTTTTTCTGGGGGCCAGCCACTAAAACCCACTAGGGGTGTTCATTTGGTTTGCACAGATCCTTGATTTATTATTCCTCTCTGTGGCATGCTTGATCATTACAACCATGAGTGGTCTGATTGTCCAGTACATATGCTTCAGCTAATGCAAGTGCCCTTCACAGACCCGTACAGTATGGTTCAACACAGGTTCTGCAGTCATGTAATTACCTTTGATGTTTACCATGATGTGTTTCATTATATTCTGTCTCTTTTTCATGCTTACGTAATGTGTGGCAACATGCATGGCTTTATATTTTAGTAAAATATATCGTATTTCTGATTTATGTATATTACATGTCGTAAGATGGTTGCTTTTTCTCTAATGGATGTTGTCATTTATTTCAATTGTGATCTATAGTTTATTTTCTTGTGTCAACATGCATGGCGTGTAATGTTTTGGCTGCTTTCCACTTGCCTTTATTATGTATTAACATACTATAAGATGGCCGCCACAATAGGCATTGTTTCTCAGGACTTACTTTGACTAGTCTGTTTTTATGTTGCCTCAGAATATGTATTGAGGTTTCACAATTCAATCTCTGTGTGATCAAGACTGTTCACAGTCGAAATGTGTAACTGGACTGAATAAACCTGCACTGCACTGTGACTAGCCTGAGTGTGTGCTCTTCTTGGACTCTTTTGTGTGGCATTTATCGACCTACAGGCTCCTTCGGCACAGCGCACCACCTTTCAAAGGGTTAAGGGTTTCGTAAAGGGCATTTTTCCTTTGGGATATATATAAGCGCTCCTTGCATAAAGTCTGGTTACGTCCACCAGATAGGGTTGGTGCGAGTAACAGGTGCAGGTCCTGTTATGAATCCAAAGAAGCAGTGTGTCTATGGATCAGGACACAAAACTCGAACTTCGGAAATAATTTTCATTTGATTTAATGGCAGCTTACGGTCTTCCTCATTGCCTGAGTAATTTAGTGCATCATTACCCTTAAAATGAGTTTGACAAACAATGGACATAAAAGTGGTATATCTATGTTGGTGCTTTAAAAAACATGAATGAAGTTTAGACAAAACAAAATCGTAATGTGGGGAGTAGTTTTACCTTTCCCCAATGATTGCATGAAACAAAGGGGGATATTCACAAGAACATGTGATAAACATCGTCAAAATAGGCTAACGCAATTTTTCATATCGCCGTCTATCGCGGGGAAATAACCCCGTGTCAACGTCGTATTTACAACACGGCGGTAACATGCGATAGTTTCCCGATAACGCCTCAAATATCCGCGATACAACTACAGTGACGGCGATAAAAAAGGAAACCCGAACGCGGAAAAAAGTTGCGATGGGCCCAACGCGATAGAAAAATCGGTGACAAGCAGCGCCAGGCTTGCAATTCCCACGTCAGGCGGGAAAAATCACCATAAAAGCAGCAAAAAAAACCCCCAAAAAAACCACATAACAACTGTGAAGCACAATGGAGGCAGCCGGAGCAAGTACAGAGGACAACCCGAACCCCACGAGCCCCACGGAGGACCAGCCTGGGACCTCGGGGTCAGGGAAGGGCAAGGAGAAGAAGAAGAGGAAGACGCGGTTCAGTTCCCAGGAAAACAGGATCCTGATCACGGAGGTGATAGAACACCAGCAACAACTGTTCGTCACCTCCACTGTGTCATTGGCAACAAAAAATGGAACATGGCAGTCCATCGTGGACAAGGTGAATGCAGTCGGAGTGCTGAGGAGGACAATGGACGAGGTCAAGAGGCGCTGGAATGATGTGAAGTGCAAAACCAAGCAGAAACTCGCAAGCAACCGCAAAGCAGAAATGCAGACTGGGGTGGGAGCCCTGCGCCACAGGAGGAGCTGGATGAGATGGAGGAAATGGTGTCCAGAGTCATCAGTGTGGAGACGGTGGCAGGAGTCGGGGGACCGGACACTGCTCAGCATGACCTGACACAACAGCAACAGGGTGAGTAACCACCAGGGACTGGGGGGACGGGGGAGAGATGGGAACAATGTCACACATGCACAATGAAGTATGGCACACTGCACAACCACAATGACTCTGGATCATGTCCCTCATCTCCTTGAAATACTGCAGCACACATAGAAACAGCAAGTAGTCCCCATCCACAATGTGCCCAGAGGGGGCCCTCCCCACACATCACCAATCTCACAACAAACACATGCACATGTGCTGAACCCAGCACAGCTGTGGATCCATGAGCCACACTGACAATGCAAGTGACACTGCATGATGATGAGCATGTCTGCAGGCCACTGATCATGACATGTTGCACGCCACGACACCGAGGTGGCTGAGTGTGGTCCACATCCGGAAAGGAGCAGGTCACACACTGACACATCCACGTGCACAAACAACCCCTGACGGCAACAAGACATCTGCAGACAAACCATGCCCAAGAGTCCCAACTCCCACCAAGAGCCCAATTCAACCAAGTCTGCAACATCTCAGCACTGCATAAGCACAGAAGTCAAAGGCACACCGCCTGAAAGGGAGAAGGCCAAGCATAGTCTGAGCTGCAGGGGCGACTCTCCCACAATGCAGCACACACACAAGAATCAGAGCACATCAACATTGACAACAATGTGGTACAAACTGCAACACTTTCACAACAGAACAGAGGACACAACTGCTGCTGCTTGTGTGTAGAAACTGGCCAATCACATTTGGCATAGCAGGAAACTGTGACATGATAATGGACAAGTACAAGCCCACATCCTTGATGGTGCACAAATGTCCACTGTCCCGCTTTAAATAGGCAGCTCCTCCTAAACAGTCACAATGTACATTGTCATGCAGTCTGTTTGGAAACTTGGCCAATGCGTGAACATACATGGAATACACTGTTAAACTGCATCTCCCCTTTACATTGCAGAGGGAGAATCATCACCTCCTGCAGAGCAGACCGAACACCTCCTCACTGATGACAAGGAGGACCTCCCCACCTTCGACACCAACGCCCTCCAAGAGCTCATGGACAGCTTCGGCACCCCACCTCAAGGAGCAGGGCAGACAAGCTGCATCGAGGAGAGCCCACCCCCTTCACAGACCACACAGCAGGAAGCACCCACCACCCCAGCTGTCTCCCAGGATCCCCACGACCAACACATGGCATTTCAACACTGTGTGTTGGAGGGCCAGAAGGAGATGGATGAGCAGGTGCGGGTGGGGTTCGACCTCATGGCAGCCAAACTTGATGCCATCCATGGGTGTCTATGTCCCATCAGGGACCACTTACAGTCCCTAACAGACACCCACAGTCCGCTCCATGGTCTCCAACGAGCCATGGCTGACATCGCTGGAGTCATGACTCGAAGATAAGAACACCTGTCTAGTCAGAGTGGCTCCAGCAATCTCAGCCGTGAGTTGGGACTCATGCGGAGGCTCATGGAGGACTCGGTGTGGATGGAGGCGGAAAGGATGGCTGCCATGGCTGCACATCAGCAAGATGTGGCTGGGATCTTCCATGCCCTGCAGATCCTCATCGTGGCATTGCTGCCACAAGGCCTGGCGCAGATGAATGCTGCTGCTCCTACACCATCCACATCCCCTCCCCCTGATGTGTCAGTGCCCCACAGTGCGGCAGACATTCCACCTCCGGCACCTGATGTGTCACTGCCACACAGTGCGGCGGCAATCCACGTCCGGCCCCTGATGTGTCAGTGTCACACACTGCTGCAGCCGAAACACCAACAGCGACAGGTGAGGCACATCACAATTCAGAGGACGATGATGTGGATGAGACTGCCGTTGTGGTAATGAGGAAGCAGTAGCATTCATCTCCTCCATATGGCCAGTTTCAGCTTGGTTCGGCCCTTTGCATCATCACCTTCCACTGTCCCCTGATACACTCTGCGGCACTCACCTTGGACCTCGACATGAACTGCCATATTCTGTTTGGTTACCAATGACGCAGCAATCAGACTGCGGACTGAACTCTTCCTCTTCCGATGAATTTGTCCTTCCCTAATGGACTCTGGCTGGCCCTCCACGGGGCAACAATGTCAAGTGGGGTGTGCATGGCCCTGTACTGCTCCAGCTGCAACACTCCACTGGATGTGAATAAAACATTCAAATTCACACAGATGTGTCATGTCTATGATCCTTCAAGTATGACAGTATGGATGAATGTAGGGTCACTGATTCCCCCTCACGTCCATTTTGCACATGTTGTGGGGCTTGGGTCACAGGGTGCAACATTGCCGATTGCGGTCCGGGTGGCGCAGACACTACAACAGAGACACACGCATTGGTTACTTCCTTGTCATGGCCAGAACTGAACCACGCCCAAAGCCCCGGGCTCATTGTTCACACCCCTATGCTGGACTGGCATATGCCAGCCCACTCCGCTTACGCTCACAGGGGGTGACGACACAGCTACATGTCCCGGGTCTTCCCTGTAGTGATATGCTGGTCACTGGTCTAGTTGTCAGCATGCCACAGCCACTCCCTGAGGGCTGGTTTACACCCACACCATACCCATCCAGCACAGGCGTCACAGGACATTTGACCCTCCCAATAAAAGGGGCCCACCACAGCACATCCCCCACTGCCGGAGGTGACATGATGGCGTCCGCATCCACGGTACTCAATCATGAGGGGTCCGTGACTTGCGTTGCACAGAGTTAGTGGCACCGGATGGCCTGCGTCCGGCACGGGCCTACCGCCACGTGGCGATGACTTGCAATGCACAGAGTTAGTGGCACCCGATGGCCTGCATCCGGCACGGGCCTACCGCCACGCGGTGATCACTTGCGTTGCACTGAGTTAGGCTTACCTGTAGAGCTGAGCGGGTGTGCAACCTGCGATGATGCAGTAGGCCTGGAGACTGGACGGTGACTTTCGTTGCACTGAGTTAGTGGCACCCGATGGCCTGCGTCCGGTACGGGCCTACCGCCACGTGGCGATGACTTGCGGTGCACAGAGTTAGGCCCACCTGAAGTGCTGAGCGGGTGTGCCGCCTGCGATGATGCGTTGGCCTCGATAAGGCGTCCAGCAAATCAAGACTCGAATTGAATTGTGAGCCCTGCTGGACCGCAGTGTACGTGCAGGCAGCAGTCAGCACACACATGACTCCGCGGTGCGGTGCCGCAGGGTGCGCTGGGGCCCTGTGGTGCGGAATCCAGCGATCGGCTGAGGACGTTGCACCGGCACGTGGAGGGCCCTCTTGGAGACACACCGGTGGCGGCAGGTGAGCATTGAGGCCTGGGTGCGCAGGGGCGGGCAGACATCGCTGGGCGGCGGACCGGTCTGGGGACCAGGGCTGGGGTGCAGCAGGCACACAGGATCGCGCAGGCACCACTGATCACGGCGGCGGCCTCGTGGCTGGATGGGGGGGCGCCACCCAGGCAGACACAACCCTGCATGCGCTGACGAGATGTGCGCGGGTTGGCTTGGGACGTAGTCACCTCAACTCCAGTGTGAATGCGGCCGTTGAATGTGGTCGGGCACGTGTGTGTAGGCCTATGGTCACAATATGGCAGACACAGAGACACACGCAGTAGTTACTGTGGTGGCCATCCTGGAACTGTACCATGCCCAGGGCCCGGCCTATTCATTTGCGACATACGCCGGGGAAGGCCGCTCCGCTCAGGCTTACAGGGGGAGCACATGCCTACATGTCCATGGTCTTCCACACTGCCTGGGGTCACCTGTTTGCGTCCACTGTCCACTACACTGCAAACACCAGCAGTAGATGTCCACATGGACATGTCTGTGCTCTGCATACTGCAGTCTGTCCAGCACATCTCCGCCACACTTGGCATTTCTTTGTGCTGGGTCACTTGCCTCCTTCGCACATTCTTGATTCCCACCTCTCCCCACATTCTGCAATTGTGTGGCAGAGGGGCTTTGCCTTTGTGGATGGTTTGTCTACATGTCTGGCCCCTGTTACCACGGTTACTTGTGTTGTCGTGTCCGGTAGTTGGGCATGTTGGTTGGCATGTTGTATGTGATTGTGTTACGTGTGCTCTCCCACAGTTGTGAGTTGTGTGATTGTGGAGTTGATGTGTGTGGTGTGTTCAGTTAGTACTTACCAATGAGCAGTGCATTGCCATGGGTGCCATCCTGGAAGCGCTGGTTGGTGATGGACTGTCGGAAGATGTATGTATCATGCACACTGCCTGTGAAGTTGGCGACGACATTGGTGAACTGTCCCCGGTGGTCCACTATTGCCTGCACATTGATGGAATGCGTGTGCTTTCTGTAGCGGTAATTGTGTGCAGGGTCGGCAGGGGGCACAAGTGGTACATGTGTACAGTCAATTGCCCCCGACACGTGCGGTAAGGCAGCTATGGCGTGATTCCCTTGCATGGTCTCCAGCTGTTCATGCACAACGTGGGGGAAGTGAAGGTGCAGGGGTATCAAGATGATACAAACCGTGATGTTTACAGGTATGATGAATCCTGCATGATGAGACCGTAACGATGTTTGTGTGGTCGTAACCTTCCTTTTCTTTCCTGCGGAGGTTACGGGCACACAGACTTCTGTTACAGTATGTTTGGACTGGATTCATCATACCTGTATGCATTCCTGTTTCTCAAAGTGCAATACACTGTACCAGATTACGTTTGTGACTATGAGGACACTTGACCATTGTCACCATTTCTCCAACAGGTTTCTGACTACTGATTTCGGGATATGGAATGGTATTGGGGAGTTCCCGCAGCATTTGCAGTTTATTGGATCGACAAGTTGCCCTGGTGAAGTTCCCCGTTGGGAATGGAACGCATTGGCTGTGCTTTTCGTTTTGTTGTTTATGTATTTGTAATAAAGTTCTGTTTTTCCACTACCGTTGACTACTGGACTTCATGACCTGAGGGGGAGGGTCGGGGGGTGGTTGCGGTGGGTGTTGTGGCCCTCTTGGGTCTCCAGGCTGCATGATCATTGTCTCCATGGCATCTGTTGGTCTTCAGATGTGACTCTAGACTTGGCTCCCTTTCATACTGCAGGTTGTCGTCCTGCTTAACACCAGTAAGAGGCAGGTGTTGAATCCCTGCTGCTAACGCGCATTATCGCCTGTTTTCGGATCGCATCGCTGATCTGGCTGCTCGTTGGGAATATCGCAAAGTGGGTTTTCATGGGTTTTTGCACGGGAATGCCTACTCTGCATATCATTAGCGTTAGTTGTCGCTCTCATCCGTGGCGATGTGTTTTGCGGCAGCTATCGCGGGAAAACTGGCGATGTCGGCAGTTTGCACCAGCTTGTGAATGGGGCGATAAGTCTATTGCCACTTTTGCAGCGCTAAAGTGCCGATAAATCGGCGATGGCTCCTTGAGAATATGCCCCAAATTGCGATACATTCCATTGTGCGGTACATTACGACTTCTTTGAAGTCTAGTTCAAAGGAACACATTGGGGCATATTCTCAAGGAGCCATCGCCAATTTATCGGCACTTTAGAGCCGCAAAAGTGGCGATAGACTTATCGCCCAATTCAGAAGCTGGTGCAAACTGCCGACATCGCCAGTTTTGCCGTGATAGCTGCCGCAATCCCGAGACCGGTCCACCGCCCAGCGAAGTCTGCCCGCCCCTGCGCACCCAGGCCTCAATGCTCACCTGCCGTCACCAAAGCGATACCAAAGGGGATGATGGATGGAGCGTTAGAGCAAATCAAACACTCACCCCCAGTCAACTGATCTGGGTTTAATCCATCATCATTCTTTAGCTCACTCCACCACCCCAGTTCAGACATGGCCATATGCAAATCAGTCTGACCCTGTGCCTCATGGGAACAGTCCAGCCCGAACTGCCAAGCAATGTCTTCCCTGGACCGGAAACAAGCATCCTGGGACCGGTTTCGGGTTCAATACCCTCATCAGCCAGGCTATCTTGAATCCAGTGGCAAAGTGAGCAAGGGACCCACGTCTGGGCATACCCTGCCAACTTAGGGCGAATAAAGCGATACCAAAGGGGATGATGGACGGAGCGTTAGAGCAAATCAAACACTCACCCCCAGTCAACTGATCTGGGTTTAATCCATCATCATTCTTTAGCTCACTCCACCACTCCCAGTTCAGACATGGCCATATGCAAATCAGTCTGACCCTGTGCCTCATAGGAACAGTCCAGCCCGAACTGCCAAGCAATGTCTTCCCTGGACCGGAAACAAGCATCCTGGGACCGGTTTTGGGTTCAAAACCCTCGTCAGCCAGGCTATCTTGAATCCAGTGGCAAAGTGAGCAAGGGACCCACGTCTGGGCATACCCTGCCAACTTAGGGCGAACAAAGCGATACCAAAGGGGATGATGGATGGAGCGTTAGAGCAAATCAAACACTCACCCCCAGTCAACTGATCTGGGTTTAATCCATCATCATTCTTTAGCTCACTCCACCACCCCAGTTCAGACATGGCCATATGCAAATCAGTCTGACCCTGTCCCTCATGGGAACAGTCCAGCCCGAACTGCCAAGCAATGTCTTTCCTGGACCGGAAACAAGCATCCTGGGACCGGTTTTGGGTTCAAAACCCTCATCAGCCAGGCTATCTTGAATCCAGTGGCAAAGTGAGCAAGGGACCCACGTCTGGGCATACCCTGCCAACTTAGGGCGAACAAAGCGATACCAAAGGGGATGATGGACGGAGCGTTAGAGCAAATCAAACACTCACCCCCAGTCAACTGATCTGGGTTTAATCCATCATCATTCTTTAGCTCACTCCACCACCCCAGTTCAGACATGGCCATATGCAAATCAGTCTGACCCTGTGCCTCATGGGAACAGTCCAGCCCGAACTGCCAAGCAATGTCTTCCCTGGACCGGAAACAAGCATCCTGGGACCGGTTTCGGGTTCAAAACCCTCATCAGCCAGGCTATCTTGAATCCAGTGGCAAAGTGAGCAAGGGACCCACGTCACCGGCGTGTCTCCAAGAGGGCCCTCCACGTGCCGGTGCAACCTCCTCAGCCGATCACTGGTTTCCACACCACAGGCCCCCAGTGCACCCTGCAGCACCGCACCGTGGAGTCATGTGTGTGCTGACTGCTGCCTGCGCGTACACTGCGGTCCAGCAGGGCTCACAATTCAATTTGAGTCTTGATTTTCTGGACGCCTTATCGAGGCCAACGCATCATCGCAGGCTGCACACCCGCTCAGCACTTCAGGTGGGCCTAACTCTGTGCACCGCAAGTCATCGCCACGTGACAGTAGGCCCGTGCTGGACGCAGGCCATCGGGTGCCACTAACTCAGTGCAACGCAAGTCACCGTCCAGCCTCCAGGCCTACTGCATCATCGCAGGCTGCACACCCGCTCAGCTCTACAGGTGGGCCTAACTCAGTGCAACGCAAGTGATCGCCACGTGGCGGTAGGCCCGTGACGGACGCCGGCCATCGGGTGCCACTAACTCTGTGCAACACAAGTCACGGACCCCTCATGATTGAGTACTGTGGATGCGGACGACATCATGTCACCTCCGGCAGTGGGGGATGTGCTGTGGTGGGCCCCTTTTATTGGCAGGGTCACATGTCCTGTGACGCCTGTGCTGGATGGGTATGGTGTGGGTGTAAACCAGCCCTCAGGGAGTGGCTGTAGCATGCTGACGACTAGACCAGTGACCAGCAGATCACTACAGGGAAGACCCAAGACATGTAGCTGTGTCGTCACCCCCTGTGAGCATAAGCGAAGTGGGCTGGGCTGGCGTATGCCAGTCCATCGTAGGGGTGTGAACAATGAGCCCGGGGCTCTGGGCGTGGTTCAGTTCTGGCCTCGACAAGGAAGTAACCAATGCGTGTGTCTCCGTTGTAGCGTCTGTGCCACCCGGACCGCAATCGGCAATGTTGCACCCTGTGACCCAAGCCCCACAACATGTGCAAAATGGACATGAGGGGGAATCAGTGACCCTACATTCATCCATACTGTCATACATGAAGGATCATAGACATGACACATCTGTGTGAATTTGAATGTTTTATTCACATCCAGTGGAGTGTTGCAGCTGGAGCAGTACAGGGCCATGCACACCCCACTTGACAATGTTGCCCCGTGGAGGGCCGGCCAGAGTCCATTAGGGAAGGACAAGTTCATCGGAAGAGGAAGAGTTCAGTCCGCAGTCTGATTGCTGAGTCATTGGTAACCAAACAGAATATGGCAGTCCATGTCGAGGTCCAAGGTGAGTGCTGCAGAGTGTATCGGGGGACATTGGAAGGTGATGATGCAAAGGGCCGAACCAAGCTGAAACTGGCCATATGGCGGAGATGAATGCTAACGCTTCCTCATTACCACAACGGCAGTCTCATCCACATCATCGTCCTCTGATGTGTGATGTGACTCACCTGTGGGCGTTGGTGTTTTGGCTGCAGCACTGTGTGGCACTGACACATCAGGGGCCGGAGGTGGATTGCTGGCCGCACTGTGTGGCAGTGACACATCAGGTGCCGGAGGTGGAATGTCTGCCGCACTGTGGGGCACTGACATATCAGAGGGCGGGGATGTGGATGGTGTAGGTGCAGCAGCATTCATCTGCGCCAGGCCTTGTGGCAGCAATGCCATGATCAGGATCTGCAGGGCATGGAAGATCCCAACCACATCTCACTGATGTGCAGCTGTGGCAGCCATCCTTTCCGCCTCCATCCGCACCGAGTCCTCCATGAGCCTCCGCATGAGTCCCAACTCACAGCTGAGATCGCTGGAGCCACTCTGACTAGACAGGTGTTCTTGTCTCCGAGTCATGACTCCAGCAATGTCAGCCATGGCTCATTGGAGACCATGGAGCGGACTGTGGGTGTCCGTTAGGGACTGTAAGTGGTCCCTGATGGGACGTAAACACCCATGGATGGCATCAAGTTTGGCTGCCATGAGGTCGAACCCCACCCGCTCCTGCTCAGTCATCTCCTTCTGGCCCTCCAACACACAGCGTTGAAATGCCATGTGTTGGTTGTGGGGATCCTGGGAGACAGCCGGGGTGGTGGGTGCTTCCTGCTGTGTGGTCTGTGAAGGGGTGGGCTCTCCTCGATGCAGCTGGGCTGCCCTGCTCCTGGAGGTGGGGTGTCGAAGCTGTACATGAGCTCTTGGAGGGCATCGGTGTCGAAGGTGGGGAGGTCCTCCTCATCATCAGTGAGGAGGTGTTCGGTCTGCTCTGCAGGAGGTGATGATTCTCCCTCTGCAATGTAAATTGGAGATGAAGTTTAACAGTGTGTTCCATGTATGTTCACGCATTGGCCAAGTTTCCAAACAGACTGCTTGACAATGTACATTGTGACTGTTTAGGAGGAGCTGCCTATTTGAAGCGGGACAGTGGACATTTGTGCACCATCAGGGATGTTGGGTTGTACTTGTCCCTTATCATGTCACAGTTTCCTACTATGCCAAATGTGATTGGCCAGCTTCTACACACAAGCGGCAGCAGTTGTGTCCTCTGTTCTGTTGTGAAAGTGTTGCAGTTTGTACCACATTGTTGTCAATGTTGATGTGCTCTGATTCTTGTGTGTGTGCTGCATTGTGGGAGAGTCGCCCCTGCAGCTCAGACTTTGCTTGGCCTTCTCCCTTTCAGGTGGTGTGCCTTTGACTTCTGTGCTTATGCAGTGCTGAGATGTTGCATACTTGGGTGAATTGGGCTCTTGGTGGGATTTGGGACTCTTGGGCATGGTTTGTCCGCAGATGTCTTGTTGCCGTCAGGGGTTGTTTGTGCACGTGGATGTGCCAGTGTGTGACCTGCTCCTTTCCGGATGTGGACCTCACTCAGCCACCTCGGTGTTGTGGCGTGCAACATGTCATGATGAGTGGCCTGCAGACATGCTCATCGTCATGCAGTGTCACTTGCATTGTCAGTGTGGCTCACGGATCTGCGGCTTTGCTGGGTTCAGCACATGTGCATGTGTTTGTTGTGAGATTGGTGATGTGTGGGGAGGGCCCCCTCTGGGCACATTGTGGACGGGGGACTCCTTGCTGTTTCTATGTGTGCTGTAGTATGGCAAGGAGATCAGGGACATGATCCAGAGTCATTGTGGTTGTGCGGTGTGCCTACTTCATTGTGCATGTGTGCCATTGTGCCCATCTCCCCCCGTCCCCCCAGTCCCTGGTGGTTACATACCCTATTGCTGTTGTGTCAGGTCATGTTGAGCAGTGTCCGGTCCCCCGACTCCTGCCACCGTCTCCACACTGATGACTGTGGACACCATTTCCTCCATCTCATCCAGCTCCTCCTGTGGCGCAGGGGTCCCACCCCCAATCTGCATTTCTGCTTTGCGTTTGTTTGCGAGTTTCTGCTTGGTTTTGCGCTTCCCATCATTCCAGCGCCTCTTGACCTCCTCCATTGTCCTCCTCAGCACTCCGACTGCATTCACCTTGTCCACAATGGACTGCCATGTTCCATTTTTTGTTGCCAATGACACAGTGGAGGTGACGAACAGTTGTTGATGGTGTTCTATCACCTCCGTGATCAGGATCCTGTTCTCCTGCGGACTGAACCACATCTTCCTCTTCTTCTTCTCCTTGCACTTCCCTGACCCGAGGTCTCAGGCTGGTCCTCCGTGGGGCTTGTGGGGTTCGGGTTGTCCTCTGTACTTGCTCCGGCTGCCTCCATTGTGCTTCGCAGTTGTTATGTGTTTTTTTTTTTTTGTGCTGCTTTTGTGGTGATTTTTCCCGTCTGACGTGGGAATTGCAAGCCTGATGCTGCTTGTCGCTGATTTTTCTATCGCGGTTGGGCCCATCGCAACATTTTTCGCGTTTGGGTTTCCTTTTTTATCGCCGTCGCGGTAGTTGTATCGCGGACATTTGAGGCGTTATCAGGAAACTATCGCATGTTACCGCCGTGTTGTGAATACGACGTTGACACAGGGTTACTTCCCCACGATAGACGGCGATATGAAAAATTGCGTTAGCCTATTTTGGCGATGTTTATCGCACGTTCTTGTGAATATCCCCCATTGTATTCTGGTTGACGGCCAAGTGCCCACTTAGTTACAAACAAGTAAAATTGTATTTTATACAGCAACAGTTTCAAAATACAATTCAGGGCAAGTAGCCTTATTCAAAGTACCACTACACATGTTATCTTCAAAATTAGAACCAACTGAAAAACAATAAAAATAATAAACATGTACGCAGCATTCTTCATCCTGCAAATTAAGGCATGTTAGTGAAAACACTGTATGGTTCCCACTGTATAATGGCATGGCCAATTAAAAGCTTCCAAGGTTAGCTGCCAACAGTAATCATGAATATATTCCAAAAGCACTTTCAAACTCTCAAATCAAACTCCTCTGCAACACCTATGTGATCAAAAGACATTACTGTATAACAAAACCTATTACTATCTTTGGAGCATTTCATAATCTCATGAATATATGATATTCCAAA
This sequence comes from Calotriton arnoldi, assembly GCA_963921515.1. NCBI lineage: Eukaryota > Metazoa > Chordata > Amphibia > Caudata > Salamandridae > Calotriton > Calotriton arnoldi. The sequence continues at coordinate 56,865 of CAWUFW010023283.1, forward strand.
AAGTCTATGTGTGAAAGACATGCCACAAGATGTAGCAGCAGAAAAGAAAAATAACAAAACTTCAAAACAAAAGGTGCAGAAAATGAGCAGAAATCCAAGAAGCCCTAATATGCCAAGAATGTCTGTTAGTGTCCTAATAGACACAATCCAAATACCAAAGTGAAAAAATTGTAAAACGTACTGAGTTAAGAGCAAAAAGAAGAAAAAGAAGAAAAATCCAAGCAGAAAGCCAAATGAAAGAGTCTTAAGAGAATATCTTAAGGAAACACAGCAAGAGATAACTCTCAAAATTAGAGTATACAAAATGTGTGTCAGGGTTCTGATCATGTTCTTTCGACCAATGTCTGTCTATTGGATAGTTTGCATCACTATTCTTTATTGCCCTGAGGTGTTCTAGTATTCTTTTCTTTACCAGGAAGATAATACTGCCCACATATTGGTGACCACATAGGCAAATTAAGAGATCCTTATCCATATCCATATCTAAACTATAGATCCAAATTTATATCTCTATCTATATCCGTCATAATGCCCTTTCCCTAACTCAACTAAAGTAATACATAGATTCTTATATTCGGATTTGCATATGTTTTATTTCATTGTATTTTTTCATGTGGACTTTGTTTAATAAAATTTATTTTACCAAAACCAGAATTCAATGTGTTAAATGTGTGCAGAATGGTAAAAATCATTGCATGTATCATTACATTTGCTCTAAATAACATGTTATGGCAGGTTTTATAGACACCTCTTAAGCAGGTGATTCAGCGCGAACCCAAATAAATGATCAGAGATAATTATTCAATAACATCATACATTGGCCCATACTCATTCACCCAAAATCCATGATGCGCTGGTGTCAAGTTTGTTAACTTTTTCTTCAACTTATTCCTGTTATTTATACACAAAATTTAAACATCTTGTAATTTTATTCGACTTTTCATCTACTTGGTGGATGGACCAATTAGTTGAAGAGTTGATGGCAATGGTAATTTCTCCAGACAAAAGGTTAACCCCTTTATAATAACTGATTAAATGACTACAAAACTCTTGGTGTGATTTAATAATTTTATCTAGCACTTAAAATTACTTATAGCGATCATATCCTCAAGCATTAGAGACCTCATGGGAGAGAATAACAAACTAGTCACAGTAACAACAGAAATATCATTCAAAATATACGTTGCACTGAGTGGATAGATGAAGAGACATTAGATACACAATAATCAATCTCTTAAAATCCAAAACGATTGTGGAGGGGATAGATGAAGAGACAAAAGGCACACATATCAAAGGAAAACAACCGGAAAAAATTTGAATTTCTACAATGCTAAGTAGATAAAAATACAAACCCGGTGGATCTGTAAGAGAAAACCACCACCCAGGCCTAGGCGGTAGTGAGGGACCCCTGAACCAAGAGTCAGGGATCAAAGACTTAAGAAACCAGGACAGGGACAGGAACATCTAGGCCTCTCAGCTCACCGACGAAAAACAGTGACGATTCCCTCTCTCAGCCTACGTGACCCTTGAAGCCCGCACACCACACCATCGGCTGCCTAAACCACACCCCTAAAGTACCTATTCTTACATCCTGAAGGAACATGTCCTTCCCATGATTATTGCTAATTTCACATTTTCTAGCTAATGAATTGGTGGGATTCTAGGGCTGGAGTGTCACCCCACTATGAAATCATCTACTTTTGACTACACCATTGTTCTAAACATTTTTTTATACAGTCATCAATACCTCTTCTCTCCCATGAGAGCATATGTATCAACATTTTAACAATTTATTAAATTCAACAACTTCGGGTTCCATTCCCACGATGACACTGGCGGTGGCCGCTTGTCAATGTTCATGTCCTTCACCAGGTCACGGTTTTATTCAGCTTTGATCAGCAGTTCAGTCATGTAGTCACATGGTTCCCACTCACCATCTTGTTCACCCGCCCTTACTGTGGCTAACTTAATCATCATGGAAAACTCGTCCATTACTAAAAGAACAGAAAAACGAACATTATTAATTATGTGATAATGTAATTTTCACAGTTTACCCCCATCTTAACTCTACTTTATGTTAACGGTTAGTCTAGCATAGCTTAAGCAGAAAATCGGCATTATTCATTGGTATAAAGCAACACACGCCATGCTTTTTACGAAAAACACCTGCAGCCTTGCCATGCAAACCTCTTGAATTTATTTTAAACACAAAATTATTACATTTCCGGTTATTTACGCATTAGTTCTAGTTAGTTCATGCATTTTATAAAGCAGTCTTCCCACGTGTAGTGTAAATGTGCACATTAGTCGTTTAACAATACTTACTGTTAGTCCATTATTAAAGGGTGGTTCCGTTGAGCAGGTTTCTTTTCGTGAAATCCTGCTCCATCACAGGGGTATAAAAAAAGAGGGCGTAGTTTCTTAAAATGTCTTTTCCACTTTTAAATGCCATTTGAAAGAAAACACAGCTGAATGGAATTATACAAAACTCGGTATATAAACAGAACTATACTCGAGGAAGTATCTATGCTTGTATTACTGTAAATTTATTCAATAGTTTTTGAGGAATTAGTGCTTAAAATGTGCTCCAATCTGGGCATAAAGAGGTTATATGTTTGAGATACATAGAGCTTTCATTTGTACATCCTGCATCCACAGAGGATTTGTAAATCCAGTTCAAAAAGTAAAGGCAGACCATTGCACTTGAGAGCTTTTTCTCCTGTCATCTGTTGTGGATTTGTGAATCCACTGCTGGAGTGGCTAGGCTTTGCAGAAAAGATTATGTTGGAGCTGTCATTAAACACGATGGTGCAACAAGCAGAATACTGGGATAAACTAAGCAAAAAAATTGAAAAAGGATATAAGTAAGCAGGGTGAAACTATCCTGGGCCCTAGACCCATGTGGGGGTGCCCTCATGCCCTCAAAGGCTTTTTCGAATCCTGAAAAAAATGGGGACAAACGTATTCAGTGCACTTAACCAACAGTCCATGGTTATTCATCCCCCACAGCGGATTGAGCCAGGGTCTGGCAGCAATCCATTCCCAGCCACCAAACCCCTCTGTGGACCGCCCCAGGCCATGCACCAAAGGGTTGCCTGCCTACAGCAAGACTGGGCTCTGAGACCAACCTATGTTGCACACAGCTGAAGGCATTGTACAATATGGGTTGGCTGCACCCTGCATGTTGGGTCTAAGACATGGCCACTTGCAGACAAACACCACTGCCTATGGCTGAAGGCCATGTGCGGAGGGGTTTGACCTTTCACAGGGGTTCTCCACTGGGTCTAGCAAAAGGAGAAGCATTGCCACCCACCCCACTTTGCAAGGCTGGAAGCAGTGTTAAGTGGGGGGGTGACCGTCCACTGAAAATTGGGCACAGGGATTGGCAGAAGGCTTGGCCCATGAATGTTTGGGTGTAGGAAAATGTTGCATGTGGTATTTTGACCAAAAACACCAAACATTCACTGAAACAAAGGTTAAAATAAAGTTATAGTAAGTTTTGGTTATAACACTTTAACATGTTAAAAAAAATAGAAACCACAGTTAAAGTGGAGCTATGGTTGTCAATTAACAGTGAAAAACACTGAAATGTGCAAGTTAATTTTAGGACATCGATAAGTAACAGACATGGAAATCATAACTCGCACACCAAATATAATGCTGATGACCACACAATATTTATCCTCATAAGTAACAACACCTAAAAGGGAAACATAATTAAATAACAATATATACTTAAACTAATAAGTAACACTACATTCATACCCTTTTATATCACATATTTTATAGCATGTTCAATTATGGCATTCATAACAACACTCATGCTATCTCAAATGACATTGTTTAGGACAACACTTTGCATGGTAGTAGGGAGAGTTGTAGTTGGTTTACTCTGACTAGTGAGTTCACAACAATCTGCACGAAGATGCACGAGTTATAAAAAGTTTTAGGCGAGGTGGAATTGATAACTTTAAGTTATAACTATAACTTTTTAATTTCTAAGGTTTGTGTAGTTTACATTCTTTTGTATAGCAATAATAAATTAGATTTTTCCTAACTACATCTTCAACCATAGTTTTTTTTCATTTAATGTTGTTTATTTTGGTATTAATTATTTAATACAAAAATTAATAATTTACATTGTACTAGTTTAAACTTGATACATTTTTGGGGAATGGCGTGGAGTTGCGTGGCATGGCATAGAATGGTGTGGAGTGGAGTGGAATAGAGTGGCATAAAGCGGAGTGGAGTAGAGTGGCTTGGAATGGCTTAGAGTAGAGTGGCGTAGAGTAGAGTGGAATAGAGTGCAGAGGCATAGAGTAGAGAATAGTGGTGTACAGTGCACTAGTGTAGAGGAGAGTGATGCAGAGTAGAGCAGGGGGCATATAGAGCACTGGGGTAGAGTGCAGTAGAGTAGAGTTGTGAAGAGTAGAGTAGGGTGGCATAAAGTATAGTGGCATAGAGTAGAGTGGTGTACAGTGCAGTGGCGCAGAGTGCAGTAGCCTAGAGTGCAGTGACGCAGAGTGGAGTGGAGTACGGTGGAGTTGAGTGGCATAGAGCAGACTGTAGTAGAGTGGTTTGGAGTGGGGTAGAGTAGAGTGGCAGAGAGTACAGTGATGTACAGTAGAATGGTGAACAGTGAAGTGGGATAGTGTGAAGTGGGGTAGAGTACAGTGGTGTAGATCGGCAAACGGTAGAGTGGTGTAGAGTGAAGTAGGGTACAGTGAAGTGTGGTAGAGTGAAGTAGGGTAGAGTGGCTTAGCGTATAGTGGTATACAGTAGAGTGGCGTAGAGTAGAGTGGTATAGAGTGACGTGGGGTAGAGTGAAGTGTTGCAGAGTAAAGTGCAATGGCGTAGAGTAGAGTGGAGTATAGTGGCATAGAGTGGAGTAGATTGTAGTGGAGTACTGTGGCAAACAATAAAGTGACATAGAGTATAGTGGCATAGAGGAGAGTGGTGTACAGTGGAGTGGGATAAAATAAAGTGGCGTAAAGAAAAGTAGAGTGGCGAACAGTACTATTGCACAGCAAGAAATGAGGTACAGTGAAGTATGGTAGAGTGAAGTGGCATAGAGTAGAGTGGCATATAGTAAAATGGGGAAGAATGAAGTGTTGTAGAGTAGAAGGGTATTGAATAGAGTGGCATAGAGTGAAGTGGCCCAGAGTGCAGTGGTGCAGTGTAAAGTGCAGTGGCATAGAGTGCAGTGGCATAGAGTGGAATAGAGTAGAGTGCAGTACAGTGAAGTAGAGTGGAGTGGAGAGCAGTAGAGTGGCTTGGCGTGGTATAGGGTAGAAAGTCATAGAGTAGAGAGGCAAACAGTAGAGTGGCATAGAGTGAAGTGAGGTAAAGTGAAACATGGCAGAGTCAAGTGGGGTAGAAGGAAGTGGGGTATAGTAGAGTGGCATAGATTAGAGTAGTATAGAGTAGAGTGGCATAGAGTAGAGTTACATAGATTGAAGTGGGGTAGAGTTACCTGGGATAGAGTAGAGTAGAGTGGCATAGAGTGAAGTGGAGTAGAGTAGAGTATAGTGCTGTAGAGAACAGTGGTAGAGAACAGAGTGGCGAAGGGTAGAATGGAATACACAAGAGTGGGGTGGAGTGAAGTGGGCTAGACTGAAGTGGGGTAGAGTGAAGTGTTGTAGAGAAGAGTAGAGTGGTGTATAGTACAGCATTGTAGAGTGAAGTGGGGTAGAGTGAAGTGAGGTAGAGTTTCATAGAGTAGAGTGGTGTATAGTAGAGTGGCATAGAGTGAAGTGGAGTAGAGTAAAGTGGGGTAGAGTAAAGTGGTGTAGAGTAGAGTGGTGCAAAGTAGAGTGGCAGAGAGTATAGAGGTGTAAAGTGTAGTGGTGCAGAGTAGACTACAGTGGTGTAGACTGCAGTAGTGTAGAGTGGAGAAGAGTACAGTGGAGTAGAGTGCCATAGAGTGGAGTGCAGTAGAGTGGTTTGGAGTGGTGTAGAGTGGTGTGCAATAGAATGGCATAGAACAGAGTGGTGTAGAGTGAAGCAGGTTACAGTAAAGTGGGGAAGGGTGAAGTGGGGTAGAGTACAGTGGCGTAGAGTAGATTAGATTAAACTGGATTGGAGTGAAATGGGTAGAGGGAAATGGGAGTAGAGTAGAGTGGTGCAGAATAGAGTGGCATAGAGTTGAGTAGCATAAAGCGCAGTGATATAGAGTGCAGTGGCATAGAGCAGAATAGAGTAAGTGGAGTAGAGTGGTGTAGAGTGGAGCAGCATGCCTTGGAGTGGCATAGAGTAGAGTGGCAAAGAGTAGAGTGGAGTAGAGTGGCACAGAGTAGTGTGGTGTAGAGTAGAGTGGCATACAGCAGAGTCGAATAGAGTTGAGTGGCATAGAGTGAATTGGGGTAGAGTGAAATGGGGTAGAGTAGAGTTGCGTAGAGCAGAGTAGCATACAGTAGAGTGAAGTAGGGTATAGTGAATTAGGGTACAGTGAAGTAGAGTAGAGGAGGGTGACATAGAGCGAAGTGGGGTAGAATAGAGTGTAGTGGTGTAGAGTGCAGTGGCATAGAGTAGAGTGGTGCAGATTAGAGTACAGTTGTGTGGAGTACAGTGGCATACAATAGAGTGGTGCAGAGTAAAGTGGCATAGAGTGCAGGGGCATAGAGTGCAATACCATACATTAGAGTGGTACAGAGTACAGTGGAGAGCCATAGAGTGCAGTAGCATGGAGCACAGTGGTGTAGTAGACTAGACTACAGTGACATAGAGTGCAGTATCATGGATTAAAGTGGTGCAGACTAGAGTAGAGTCGTGGAGAGTGGAGGAGTGTGCCATACACTAGAGTGAAGTGGAGTACAGTGGAGTGTCATAAAATGAAGTGATGTAGAGTGCAGTGAGGTAAAGTGAAGTGGGTTAGAGTAGAGCAGCTTAGAGTAGAGTGGAATAGAGTAAAGTGGCATAGTGTGAAGTGGGATGGAGAGACATGGCATAGAGTGGTGTATAGTAGAGTGGCACGGAGTAGCGTGGCGTAGAGTAGAGTGGCATACAGTAGAGTGGCATAGAATGCAGTGGTGCAGAGTAGAGTGCAGTGGCATAGAGTGCCATAGAGTGCAGTGGCACAGAGTGGTGCAAAGTACATCTGCAAAGAGTGCAGTGGTGTAGAGTGCAGTGGTGCAGAGTACAGTGGTTCAGACTAGAGTAGAATGGCGTAGAGTGCAGTGGCATAGAGTGCAATAGTGTGGAGTCAAGTACAGTGGCATAGAGTGCAGTGGTGTATAGTAGCACAGAGTAGAGTGCAGTGGTGTAGAGTGCAGTGGCATACAGTGCGGTAGTACAGGGTTGAGTAAACTGGCATAGACTACAGTGGCGTAGCCTCCCTACCTCTGTCTGTAATTTTTTTTCACATTACAAAAGTACCACAGTACTTTCGAGATAATACCACTGTACTCCAAAAATGGTTTTTAAAATATATAAAGTAATAAAAATAATTTTACCTACCTTTAATTAGTTTTCTGAAGTGCCTCATGACTTCGTGTAGACTACTAAACACTATTAATCTTGCTTTAACACTAAAACCTACACATCAGCCAAAGTCTGCCTTAAATCTATATGGCTAACTTTTAACTTTGTAAAGGCAGTCATTAGCCAATAATATTGTGTTTTGTCATCGACATATACCATACTGTACTGCAAAATTACTGCCACATACCGCAGCCCAACATATCACTAAGTTTTTGCCTTTCTAACTTTAAAAAAACGGAAACAATTTAGTTAAAATACCAAAAGGAGCCCTTTCATAGCATAATCTACATTCCTGCCAAATTTCAAGTAAATCCGTTTTCCTGCTACGTCTGATAAAAAAGTCCATGAAAAATGCATTGGGGAAACATTTGTTTTAAGGCCCCCTTTTTTTCTTTGCACCCACTCAACTAATCAACCCAAAAAATATGCAAATTACTCAAATGTTGCTTCTGGTTGTCCACTTGTGCATGGCATTGCTCAATAATTGTCATGATTTTGTAATGTATTGCACTATGTTTCATGTGGAAATGAACTTGTTTCTCAAGGCAAATAACCATATGCAATAAGTCAATTTCCTTTAGGAAACTGCTGGCCTGCTCATAGAAATTAATTTGTCGCATAGATCTAAATGTGTACATTTTCAATGAGGAAAGCTGGGTCTCTGTTAACTCAGAATGCAAAGACACTTAGAAATTGAAAACAGATAACCATTCTCAGACACATTCTGCATGCCCATTTCCTGACCTACTGAAGAAACAGGCCTTCAATAGAAGTATGCAAACCAGCTTTATAGCTTCCATTTCCTTTAAAATGACACATCTGGATGCCCTATGGTTTGAATTAACACTTTGTAGAGGAAAGAACATTTAGTGCTGCAAGACGTCATGATTTACCAACATGTACAGCCACACGGTTACTGCAATGTGCATTTTCGACCAACATTTGTTTGCTATAATCAGTGCGTCAGAAGTCGCCTATCATAAAGAAATAAGAGACAGGTTTTTATGCAGGAATTGCAGAATCTCATGTATTATAATCTTACATATATATTTGGCTTTTAGTGTTGCCTAAAGGAACTCTATTAAGCTTTTATGTTTCCTGTTTTTGAGTGCTCCTGCATCATTTTTTGGGAATCAATCTATCTATCTATCTCTCTCTCTATATATATATTATATATATCTATATATATATATATTATATATATCTATATATATATATATATTAATATATATATATATATATATATATATATATATATATATATATATATATATATATATTTTCTCATACAGGGCTCCTTCTGCCTTCCTCCGCCCTCTGCAGAGGATCGCTAATTGTTGGCGGAGCGCGCCAACTTCAGAATTCCTATAATATAAATAAAGCGATCACTCAGAGGTCTGCATACACCAGAAGATGATTTAATCCAGGTTACGCGTTTCGCTTGCACAGCAAGCTTGGTCACACAGTGTTCCATGGGAAATTACTTACAATACATAGAAGTTGTAGAAATCAAGAAAGGACCAAACGTTAGTGTTCTGTATACAACAAAATTGGCATCCATTTTGTAATATGCTATTTCTTCATATAGTGTGATAAACCTCTTACTTTACGGTTGTCAAAGGGTATTATCAGCATATTTACTTTACCAAAGTGGATTACAGATGGTCCTCTCATTACATCATTGCACTTTCTGCACCATTAAGTGATATAAACTTCCGAATACAGCTCAGCCACTGTTAAAATATAAGTATAGTTGATATAAACAGTGAAAATGCGGTGGCCATTTTGTAATGGTATAGTACCTACTTTCCACCTTTTGCTGTTAGAGTAGTCCCTGCACATGCTAGTACGTGGATGGTATTAGTTAATCCAATACTTACAAAGACTACCAAACTAGCAGTAGGTGGTGCCCTGAATAATATATTCTTTCAATCGGCATAGTGCCATAAGAATGGACAGAGGTGAATATGATCCAAATATTAAGGGACGTGCTCAGGTTGCAAGGGACTACTGAAAAACCGTTATCAGATGTAAAAATAAAGCGGTACCTGAAAAGATAACTGTATATACCGCGAAGTGCCAGAGGGGGCATGGATAATGCCTGTCTAGACTCTTACCGTATTGGCAAAGTGCCATAAAAGACTAACCTCTTATGTAATTCTTACACAGCTTCATGTAAAGTGCCGTTCCCCATACATCAGCACTACACCCAATACGGTAAGAGTCTAGACAGGCATTATCCATGCCCCCTCTGGCACTTTGCGGTAGATACAGTTATCTTTTCAGGTACCGCTTTATTTTTACATCTGATAACGGTTTTTCAGTAGTCCTTGCAACCTGAGCACGTCCTTAATATTTGGATCGTATTCACCTCTGTCCATTCTTATGGCACTATGCCGATTGAAAGAATATATTATTCAGGGCACCACCTACTGCTAGTTTGGTAGTCTTTGTAAGTATTGGATTAACTAATACCATCCACGTACTAGCATGTGCAGGGACTACTCTAACAGCAAAAGGTGGAAAGTAGGTACTATACCATTACAAAATGGCCACCGCATTTACACTGTTTATATCAACTATACTTATATTTTAACAGTGGCTGAGCTCTATTCGGAAGTTTATATCACTTAATGGTGCAGAAAGTGCAATGATGTAATGAGAGGACGATCTGTAATCCACTTTGGCAAAGTAAATATGCTGATAATACCCTTTGACAACCGTAAAGTAAGAGGTTTATCACACTATATGAAGAAATAGCATATTACAAAATGGATGCCAATTTTGTTGTATACAGAACACTAACGTTTGGTCCTTTCTTGATTTCTACAACTTCTATGTAGTGTAAGTCATTTCACATGGAACACTGTGTGACCAAGCTTGCTGTGCAAGCGAAACGCGTAACCTGGATTAAATCATCTTCTGGTGTATGCAGACCTCTGAGTGATCGCTTTATTTATATTATAGGAATATATATATATATATATATATATATATATATATATATATATATATATATATATATATATTCACTGAAAAAACCATAGGTTTTAGGGACAGTTATAGTTAGTTGGACATTGCACTCGTATAAAACCCGTGAAATTCCCCTGTTATAGTTAGTTCAGCTAACTATAACTCGCGCCTCGCAATGCACTGCTGATGACGTCACATATTACATCACTCATGACATGGTCAGTGACATCACTGATGACATCACTGATGACATCTCAAATGACATCACTGATGACATCATCCAGTGACTGTGTGTTTCTGTAAAGTTTAAATATGTTTAATATATATAGGGAAAGGCGTATTGAAGAATGAGTGGGTGTATAAGTGTCTGAATGGATGATTTAGTACGTGAGTGACTGACTCTACAAGTGAGTGATTAAACGTATCTTACTGAATGCATGGGTTAGTGACTAAACTGTGTGAATGTCTGTATCCGTCTGTTTGTTGGTGTGTAAGTGGATGCATGGATTTGCGAATAGCTACATGAGTGTCTATATGGGTTATTGATTGGTTCTCTGAGTATCTGTATGGCTGCCTGAGTGTTTGTGTGGGTGGGGTGTGTGTGACTCTATACATAGATGTGTGAGTGGGTGATTCACTGGGTGCATGATTTCAAGAGTGCATCTGTGATGGACTGCTTGGGTGGGTGAGTGTGTGTATGGGTGTGTTAGTGAGTGAATGTATATCTCAGTGGTACATGTGCGAGTAACTACATATGTAAAAGGCAGTATATATGTGTGTTAGAGTATTTAAATGGCTATAAGTGAGAGTGTGTTATTGTGAGAGTGGCTGTACGGATGCGTGTGTGCTTGTATCAGTTATTGTATAAGAGTGTAAGAATGTGCTAGTATTTGTATGAGTAAGTGAGCTGGTGTGTATATAACTGTATAGGTGAGTAAATGGGTATGTGATTAATTTTTTGCATGACTGACTAGGTGTGTGAGTACCTCTATGGATGAGTGGCGGTGTGTGAGTGTTTATATAGGTGTATGAGTGCATATGATAGTCCTGTACTGAGTGACTGTAAGTATGAGTGACTGTACAGGTGAGTGAGTGGATGTGTGTGTAGACCTAAGAATCAGTGAGTGGGTATGTAGTTTTTGGTGTTGGAGTGTCTATGGTTTTGAGAATGGCAGTCTGTAATTTAGAGTGGGTGTATCAAAAGTTATATTAGGGTGTGAGAAGATGCATGAAATTATCACATGGATGATGTCATCAGTGATGTCATTTGAGATGTCATCAGTGATGTCATCAGTGATGTCACTGACCATGTCATGAGTGATGTAATATGTGACGTCATCAGCAGTGCATTGCGGGGCGCGAGTTATAGTTAGCTGAACTAACTATAACAGGGGAATTTCACGGGTTTTGTACGAGTGCAATGTCCAACTAACTATAACTGTCCCTAAAACCTATGGTTTTTTCAGTGAATTTCAAAGGTTTTTTAAATGCTAATTTCTAACTATAACGTGTCTGAAACCTATGGTTTTTTCAGTGAATTTCAAAGGTTTTTTAAATGCTAATTTCTAACTATAACGTGCCTGAAACCTATGGTTTTTTCAGTGAATTTCAAAGGTTTTTTAAATGCTAATTTCTAACTATAACGTGCCTGAAACCTATGGTTTTTTCAGTGAATTTCAAAGGTTTTTAAATGCTAATTTCTAACTATAACGTGCCTGAAAACTATGATTTTTAAGTGAATTTCAAAGGTTTTTAAATGCTAGTTTCTAACTATGCCAACAGAGGTAGGACATGTGAAGAAAGAAGAAAAACGCACAGAAAGAAGCAAAAGATGTGCAGAAAGAACAAACAGAGGAGCAGAAAGAGGCCTTGTTGCAAAATCATCCTGTGCCCACAACTTTTTCAGACGGGTACTGGTGGTAACTGACTCTGACTAACCAGAGCCAGTGCGCGTTTGCACAGTGGTGAAGGGAGGGGGGCCTGAGGTGACATGTGTGCAAACGCGCCCCATGGCGCATTTTAAGTTGCGGGATTAAGTCCCCTTGAATCCTGAGGGTCCCTGGGGCCCAACTAGCCCCCAGGTACCTACAGTTAGGACCACAGAGCTGAGTTGCAGAGAGGCGTTCCGAGGCCACGCACCTTTTTCACCTCTCTGCAACGCACCTCTGTTGTGCTTACTGAAGGTACCTGGTGGGCTAGTTGGCCCCCAGGATTCAAAGGGAATTAACTCCCCAACTTAAAACGCACCACAGGGCGTGTTTGCGCACATGTCACCTGAGGCCCCACCCCTCCCTTCACCACTGTGCAAACGCGCCCCGTGGCGCGTTTTAAGTTGGGGGATTAGGTCACCTTGAATCCTGAGAGTCCCTGGGGCCCAACCAGCCCACCAGGTACTTCCAGTAAGCACCACAGGCCTGCGTTGCAACGCCTGTAACAAATTGTGCAGTTGTGTTTAGGTAGTGAAGAGTATCGTGCTGGGGGTAGTGTTTTAGGGTTTAGGGTAGTGCAGTGGTGTTTGTGTAGTGTAGGGGGTCATGCTGGGGGTACATTTAGGGTTTAGGGTAGTGCAGTGGTGTTTGGGTAGTGTAGGGAGTCGTGCTGGGGGAGTGTTTTAGGGTTTAGGGTAGTACAGTGGTGTTTGGGTAGTGTAGGGGTCGTGCTGGGGTTAGTGTTTTAGGGTTTTAGGGTTTAGGGTAGTGCAGTGGTGTTTGGGTAGTGTAGGGGATAATGCTGGGGGTAGTGTTTTAGGGTTTAGGGTAGTGCAATGGTGTTTGGGTAGTGTAGGGGGTACTGCTGGGGGTAGTATTTTAGGGTTTAGGGTAGTGCAGTGGTGTTTGGGTAGCGTAGGGGTACTGCGGGGGGTAGTGTTTTATGGTTTAGGGTAGTGCATTGGTGTTTGGGTAGTGTAGGCGGTTCGTGCTGGGGTAGTTTTTTAGGGTTTAGGGTAGTGCAGTGGTGTTTGTGTAGTGTAGGAGGTCGTGTTTTAGGGTTTAGGGTAGTGCAGTGGTCTTTGGGTAGTGTAGGGAGTCGTGCGGTGGGTATTGTTTTAGAGTTTAGCGTAGTGCAGTGGTCTTTGGGTAGTGTAGGGGTTGTGCGGGGGTAGTGTTTTAGGGATTAGGGTAGTGCATTGGTATTTGGGTAGTGTAGGGGGTCATGCGGGGGTAGTGTTTTAGGGTTTAGGGCAGTGCAGTGGTGTTTAGGTAGTGTAGGGGGTCGTGCTGGGGGAGTGTTTTAGGGTTTAGGGCAGTGCAGTGGTGTTCGGGTAGTGTAGGGGTCGTGCTGGGGGAGTGTTTTAGGGTTTAGGGCAGTGCAGTCGTGTTCGGGTAGTGTAGGGGGTCGTGCTGGGGGAGTATTTTAGGGTTTAGGGTAGTGCAGTGGTGTTCAGGTAGTGTAGGGGGTCATGCTGGGGGTAGTGTTCTAGGGTTTAGGGCAGTGCAGTGGTGTTTGGGCAGTGTAGGGGGTCGTGCTGGGGGTGGTGTTTCAGGGTTTAGGGCAGTGCAGTGGTGTTCGGGCAGTGTAGGGGGTCGTGCAGGGGTGGTGTTTCAGGGTTTAGGGCAGTGCAGTGGTGTTCGGGCAGTGTAGGGGGTCGTGCAGGGGTGGTGTTTCAGGGTTTAGGGCAGTGGTGTTCGGGCAGTGTAGGGGGTCATGCTGGGGGTGGTGTTTCAGGGTTTGGGGCAGTGGTGTTCGAGCAGTAAAGGGGTCATGCTGGGGGGGTGTTTCAGGGTTTAGGGCAGTGCAGTGGTGTTCGGGCAGTGTAGGGGGCGGTGCAGGGGTGGTGTTTCAGGGTTTAGGGCAGTGCAGTGGTGTTCGGGCAGTGTAGGGGGTGGTGCAGGGGGTGGTGTTTCAGGGTTTAGGGCAGTGCAGTGTTGTTCGGGCAGTGTAGGGGGTCGTGCAGGGGGTGGTGTTTCAGGGTTTAGGGCAGTGCAGTGGTGTTCGGGCAGTGTAGGGGGCCGTGCAGGGGGTGGTGTTTCAGGGTTTAAGGCAGTACAGTGGTGTTCGGGCAGTGTAGGGGGTCGTGCTGGGGGTGGTGTTTCAGGGTTTAGGGCAGTGCAGTGGTGTTAGGGCAGTGTAGGGGGTCGTGCTGGGGCTGGTGTTTCAGGGTTTAGGGCAGTGCAGTGGTCTTCGGGCAGTGTAGGGGGTCGTGCTGGGGCTGGTGTTTCAGGGTTTAGGGCAGTGCAGTGGTGTTTGGGCAGTGTAGGGGGTCATGCTGGGGCAGGTGTTTCAGGGTTTAGGGCAGTGCAGTGGTGTTCGGGCAGTGTAGGGGGTCTTGCTGGGGCTGGTGTTTCAGAGTCTAGGGCAATGCAGTGGTGTTCGGGCAGTGTAGGGGGTCTTGCTGGGGCTGGTGTTTCAGAGTTTAGGGCAGTGCAGTGGTGTTCGGGCAGTGTAGGGGGTTGTGCTAGGGGTGGTGTTTCAGGGTTTAGGGCAGTGCAGTGGTGTTCGGGCAGTGTAGGGGGTTGTGCTGGGGGTGATGTTTCAGGGTTTAGGGCAGTGCAGTGGTGTTAGGGCAGTGTAGGGGGTCGTGCTGGGGGTGGTGTTTCAGGGTTTAGGGCAGTGCAGTGGTGTTCGGGCAGTGTAGGGGTTGCGCTGGGGGTGGTGTTTCAGGGTTTAGGGCAGTGGTGTTCGGGCAGTGTAGGAGGTCATGCACGGGGTGGTGTTTCAGGGTTTAGGGCAGTGCAGTGGTGTTCGGGCAGTGTAGGGTGTTGTGCTGGGGCTGGTGTTTCAGGGTTCAGGGCAGTGCAGTGGTGTTCAGGCAGTGTAGGGGGTCGTGCTGAGGCTGGTGTTTCACGGTTTAGGGCAGTGCAGTGGTGTTCGGGCAGTGTAGGGGGTCGTGCTGGGGCTGGTGTTTCAGGGTTTAGGGCAGTGCAGTGGTGTTCGGGCAGTGTAGGCGGTCGTGCTGGGGCTGGTGTTTCAGGGTTTAGGGCAGTGCAGTGGTGTTCGGGCAGTGTAGGGGGTCATGCTGGGGCTGGTGTTTCAGGGTTTAGGGCAGTGCAGTGGTGCTCGGGCAGTGTAGGGGGTCGTGCTGGGGGTGATGTTTCAGGGTTTAGGGTAGTGCAGTGGTGTTCGGGGGGTAGTGTTTTATGGTTTAGGGTAGTGCATTGGTGTTTGGGTAGTGTAGCGGTTCGTGCTGGGGGTAGTTTTTTAGGGTTTAGGGTAGTGCAGTGGTGTTTGTGTAGTGTAGGAGGTCGTGTTTTAGGGTTTAGGGTAGTGCAGTGGTCTTTGGGTAGTGTAGGGAGTCGTGCGGGGGGTATTGTTTTAGAGTTTAGGGTAGTGCAGTGGTCTTTGGGTAGTGTAGGGGGTTGTGCGGGGGGTAGTGTTTTAGGGATTAGGGTAGTGCATTGGTATTTGGGTAGTGTAGGGGTCATGCGGGGGGTAGTGTTTTAGGGTTTAGGGCAGTGCAGTGGTGTTTAGGTAGTGTAGGGGTTGTGCTGGGGGAGTGTTTTAGGGTTTAGGGCAGTGCAGTGGTGTTCGGGTAGTGTAGGGGTCGTGCTGGTGGGAGTGTTTTAGGGTTTAGGGCAGTGCAGTCGTGTTCGGGTAGTGTAGGGGTCGTGCTGGGGGAGTATTTTAGGGTTTAGGGTAGTGCAGTGGTGTTCGGGTAGTGTAGGGGGTCATGCTGGGGGTAGTGTTCTAGGGTTTAGGGCAGTGCAGTGGTGTTCGGGCAGTGTAGGGGGTCGTGCTGGGGGTGGTGTTTCAGGGTTTAGGGCAGTGCAGTGGTGTTCGGGCAGTGTGAGGGGTCGTGCAGGGGGTGGTGTTTCAGGGTTTAGGGCAGTGCAGTGGTGTTCGGGCAGTGTAGGGGGTCGTGCAGGGGTGGTGTTTCAGGGTTTAGGGCAGTGGTGTTCGGGCAGTGTAGGGGGTCATGCTGGGGGTGGTGTTTCAGGGTTTGGGGCAGTGGTGTTCGAGCAGTAAAGGGGGTCATGCTGGGGGGGTGTTTCAGGGTTTAGGGCAGTGCAGTGGTGTTCGGGCAGTGTAGGGGGCGGTGCAGGGGGTGATGTTTCAGGGTTTAGGGCAGTGCAGTGGTGTTCGGGCAGTGTAGGGGGTGGTGCAGGGGGTGGTGTTTCAGGGTTTAGGGCAGTGCAGTGTTGTTCGGGCAGTGTAGGGGGTCGTGCAGGGGGTGGTGTTTCAGGGTTTAGGGCAGTGCAGTGGTGTTCGGGCAGTGTAGGGGGCGGTGCAGGGGGTGGTGTTTCAGGGTTTAAGGCAGTACAGTGGTGTTCGGGCAGTGTAGGGGGTCGTGCTGGGGGTGGTGTTTCAGGGTTTAGGGCAGTGCAGTGGTGTTAGGGCAGTGTAGGGGGTCGTGCTGGGGCTGGTGTTTCAGGGTTTAGGGCAGTGCAGTGGTGTTCGGGCAGTGTAGGGGGTCGTGCTGGGGCTGGTGTTTCAGGGTTTAGGGCAGTGCAGTGGTGTTTGGGCAGTGTAGGGGGTCATGCTGGGGCAGGTGTTTCAGGGTTTAGGGCAGTGCAGTGGTGTTCGGGCAGTGTAGGGGGTCGTGCTGGGGCTGGTGTTTCAGGGTTTTGGGCAGAGCAGTGGTGTTCAGGCAGTGTAGGGGGTCATGCTGGGGGTAGTGTTTCAGGGTTTAGGGCAGTGCAGTGGTGATCGGGCAGTGTAGGGGGTCGTGCTGGGGGTGGTGTTTCAGGGTTTAGGTCAGTGGTGTTCGGGCAGTGTAGGGCGTCTTGCTGGGGGTGATGTTTCAGGGTTTAGGGCAGTGCAGTGGTGTTCGGGCAGTGTAGGGGGTCTTGCTGGGGGTAGTGTTTCAGGGTTTAGGGCAGTGCAGTGGTGTTCGGGCAGTGTAGGGGGTCTTGCTGGGGATGGTGTTTCAGGGTTTAGGGCAGTGCAGTGGTGTTCGGGCAGTGTAGGGGGTCGTGAAGGGAGTGGTGTTTCAGGGTTTAGGGCAGTGCAGTGGTGTTCGGGCAGTGTACGGGGTCGTGCTAGGGGTGGTGTTTCAGGGTTTAGGGCAGTGCAGTGGTGTTCGGGCAGTGTAGGGGGTCATGCAGGGGCTGGTGTTTCAGGGTTTAGGGCAGTGCAGTGGTGTTCGGGCAGTGTAGGGGTCATGCTGGGGGTAGTGTTTTAGGGTTTAGGGTAGTGCAGTGGTGCTTGTGTAGTGTAGGGGGTCGTGCTGGGGGTAGTGTTTTAGGGTTTAGGGTAGTGCAGTGGTGTTTGTGTAGTGTAGGGGGTCATGTTTTAGGGTAGTGCAGTGGTGTTTGGGTAGTGTAGGGGTCGTGCTGGGTGTAGTGTTTTAGGATTTAGGTTAGTGCAGTGGTGTTTGGGTAGTGTAGGGGGTCATGCTGGGGGTAGTGTTTTAGAGTTTAGGGTAGTGCAGTGGTGTTTGTGTAGTGTAGGGGGTCGTGCTGGGGGTAGTGTTTTAGGGTTTAGGGTAGTGCAGTGGTGCTTGTGTAGTGTAGGAGGTCGTGCTGGGGATAGTGTTTTAGGGTTTAGGGTAGTGCAGTGGTGTTTGTGTAGTGTAGGGGGTCATGTTTTAGGGTAGTGCAGTGGTGTTTGGGTAGTGTAGGGGGTCGTGCTGGTGGTAGTGTTTTAGGATTTAGGTTAGTGCAGTGGTGTTTGGGTAGTGTAGGGGGTCGTGCTGGGGGTAGTGTTTTAGGGTTTAGGATAGTGCAGTGGTGCTTGTGTAGTGTAGGGGTCGTGCTGGGGGTAGTGTTTTAGGGTTTAAGGTAGTGCAGTGGTGTTTTTGTAGTGTAGGGGGGTCATGTTTTAAGATGCAATGCTCCAATACCTGACCAGTCTGCACTACATAAAACTGCAAAAAAACTAAAAATAAAAAGTGTTTTGCACACTTTTGTCATTGGGCTATATGTGGGCTACATCTGGGTAATATTTGTGCTACATTTGGGCTCTTTTTTCACTGGTGGCCATCTTGGAAGACTTCTTTGTTATGAAGTTTCCTAATTTCTTCATTTACTGCAGTCTCCTCAGTAGGAAATGCTTTCAGTTTTTTACTTTGATTCCATCAAGAAGGCATTCAGATGTCTCACATCTGCCATAAATTCAGAATGTTAGCACTCTAGTTGATCATTAGATCACTGGAGTAAAGCTACTGCTCACCAGGAGTTAACTGGTAGTCTGCTGCTGGTATTGAAAGTGATTGTTTCAGTCTGCATGTCAGAATTTTCTAATGAAATAGAAGAGGATTTGAGATCTCACTTAAAACATGCCCTAATTTTTCTTTCTGCAGCACTAACCATAATTTCTATTTCAAAAGAACCCCTCATTTTGTTCCTTTTTAAATTAAATGTTTTAAGTGTTACTGGTTTATTCCAATCAAGATGGCTTCAGGTGTGCCATACTTTTGTCATAAGTAAGGCTGTTAGTGCTCTAGTTGTTCTTTAGAACACTCTGGGAAGCTGCAGTAGAACACAAAGGCATCAACTGGCAGGCTGCTCCTGTTGAAATATAACAGGAAGATATTTGAGATCACACTTGAAATATGTCCTAATTTTTCTTTCTACAGCACTAACCATAATTTCTATGACAAAATGAACCCGATCATTTTGTTCCTTTTTAAATTAAATGTTTTAAGTGTTACCAGTTTATTCCAATCAAGATGGCTTCAGGTGTGCCATACTTTTGTCATAAGTAAGGCTGTTAGCACTCTAGTTGTTCTTTAGAACACTCTGGGAAGCTGCAGTAGAACACAAAGGCATCAACTGACAGGCTGCTCCTGTTGAAATATAACAGGAAGATATTTGAGATCTCACTTAAAACATGTCCTAATTTTTCTTTCTACAGCACTAACCATAATTTCTATGGCAAAATGAACCCCCTCATTTTGTTCCTTTTTAAATTAAATGTTTTAAGTGTTACCAGTTTATTCCAATCAAGATGGCTTCAGGTGTGCCATACTTTTGTCATAAGTAAGGCTGTTAGCACTCTAGTTGTTCTTTAGAACACTCTGGGAAGCTGCAGTAGAACACAAAGGAATCAACTGACAGTCTCTGCCCTTGTTGGATGTACATGTTTTACTGAGAATGTCAGACTTAATTCTCACATGAGTGAGAAAGATAATGTGAATTTACAGAAAATATGCTCTCATTTTAGCTTCTGGAGCACCTTCCAAAACTGTATGGGACAAGCATGTGAAAATAGTTTTCTCTCAAACATGATTCATGATATCCCAGCAGAAGGTTTCTCACAGGGTAAAATCACCTTAGAACACACCACAATTCCTGAAATTAGTATGGTACCATCAACAAATAAATTCTAATGTAACTAAAGCCTGTTATCACCCTTTATAGTTCTCCTTTTGGTGACCCTCAAAATCTTCGATTCACTACAATGCATTTCAATAGGGTACTATCATTTATATTGGTCCCAAGATGGCTGCCAGCAATTCCAGGATGAAGTGCTGACAGCCAATCAGATCTCACGATGACATGTGTGGTTAGGCTCCGCCCAGATATATATGTGACTTTACTTTTGATTTTCTCAGGAACTACTGAACGGATTTACACCATTTGAGCAAAAGGCACGACACTGAACCAAGGGCTACCTCTTTGCCAAATTTGGTGTAATTCCGTTCAGCAGTTCGGGCTGTAGCTGCGACTAAAGGTTCCTATGGAAAAATGAATGGGGAAAACGCGTTTTGGGACCCCCCTTTTTCTCGGCCCCCGCTTGACGTATCACCCGAGACTTTCAGGATAGGAGCGGACCGGAGCGCCCCAACAAGTTGGAAACTTTCGCGAAGATTCGTCAACCTGGCGCCAACGTTATTTCAAATAGAATGTCGCGGATTTCCTATGGATAATAGGTTTTAACTATAACTATCTACTGGCGACCGCCAGTAGATAATATATATATATATATATATATATATCAGGGATTGAGGGTGGACCTGAGCAATAAATATTTCCCTCATCTTCACTACCTCGTGTCCGTGCCTTCGTCCATGGAGGTGTCTGTGGAAGCTGGATTGTTTGGTCATATATATATATATATATATATATATATATATATTCACTGAAAAAACCATAGGTTTCAGGGGCGTTATAGTTAGTTGGACATTTCACTCGTACAAAACCATAGAAATTCCCCCGTTATAGTTAGTTCAGCTAACTTATAACTAGCAGCCCGCAATGCACTGCTGATGACGTCACATATTACATCACTCATGACATGGTCAGTGACATTACTGATGACATCACTGATGACATCTCAAATGACATCACTGATGACATCACTGATGACATCATCCTTGTGATAGAGTGGCAGACCTCCTCTCACCCTAATATAACCTTTGATACACACACTCAAAAATACAAACTAACATTTTCAAAACAATGGACATACCAATACCAGTTACAACACACCTATTCAGTAATTCCAAGATCTACACACACATCCACTCATTCACCAACAGTCCCTATACAGTCACTCATACATGTACTCACTCATCATA
Organism: Calotriton arnoldi; assembly: GCA_963921515.1. Classification (NCBI taxonomy): domain Eukaryota; kingdom Metazoa; phylum Chordata; class Amphibia; order Caudata; family Salamandridae; genus Calotriton; species Calotriton arnoldi. The sequence continues at coordinate 77,716 of CAWUFW010023283.1, forward strand.
TGTACTCATACACCTATACATCCTGTTACACACACGCCACTCATCCATAGAGTTACTCACACACATAGTCACACATGCAAACAAAGTATCAAACATCCATTTACTTGCATATACAGTTATACACACACTACCACACTTACTTCTACAGAAACTTACACATACTTACTCTCTTAAACAATCACTTATAGAAACACCTACTTATTTGTACAGGAACTCTTCCAATCTCTCACTCTCACATATACTCACTTATATACACCAATACTCACATATACTAGTTTAAAACATATGTAGTTACTCATAAAGACACTATTGAGACAGTCATTCACTCACTAACACACCCATACACATACTCATCCACCTATACAGTCCTGCACACATGCTGTCTTCAACACATACAAACAGTGAGTCACTCATTCATGCATCTATGCACTAAGTAATACCCCACCGAACCATACAGACACTCAGACACTCATACTGATACTCAAAAAACAACTAATAACCCATATAGACACTCATGTAGCTACTCACCAACCCATGCAGCCACTTATACACAAAGTGAGAGACTGATACAGATATTTTAATATTTAAACATTACTCACTAACCCATGTATTCACTAAGATACACTTAGTCAGTTATACAATCAATTTTACAAAACAAAATCATCCATTTAGACACTTATATACCATTTATTCTTCCATCGACCTTGAGATATACATATATAAAACATATTTAATTTTCAGAAAAACACACATTCACTGGATGATGTCATCAGTGATGTCATCAGTGATGTCATTTGAGATGTCATCAGTGATGTCATGAGTGATGTCACTGACCATGTCATGAGTGATGTAATATGTGACGTCATCAGCAGTG